>APFE030794620.1:2759-42075 GCA_000404065.3 Pinus taeda | reverse complement strand
TGAGTTTCCTTTACTACCCTTTCGCCATTAGTAAGCATTTCTTGTAGAAACTTTGTCAAATCTGTCTTCAAATCTTCCATGCCTTTCTTTAAATCATTCATCTTAGCTTCCACACCATCCATCTTAGCTTCCACATCATTCATCTTAGCTTCTACTCCTTTCTTTAAACCATCCATCTTAGCTTCCATGCCTTTCTTTAAACCATCCATCTTAGCTTCCACGCCTTTCTTTAAAACATCCATCTTAGCTTCTACATCTTTCTTTAAACCATCCATCTTATTTTTTGTTACTTTTTGTGCGAGGGAAATTTGTTGCACATGGTCTAGTAATTTTGATATATCATGTTGCATTCTTCCTCTTCTTCATGAGTCATGCTAGATATTGCAGGTTTCTTACTAGGTGTTTCCATTTTCTTTCTTCAGTGCATCAATTACCGATAATAATTCTTCACTATGCCCTTTGAATTCCTTCAAACTAATTTTTCAAACCAAGCTTATGCAAAAATTTTAAAAAAACTACACACCGTTTTTCACTTTGTAGGAGCTCCATATTAAATCTGATGTATCTCTGTAATTTGGATCTCCCAGGTCTGAAATTTCTTCCTATGGTAACCCTCTATGTAATCTTTAAAACCCCGCAAGTCTGATCAAGATTGGATTCTCCAATGAAGAGTTATGCCAAATCTCCCACGATGACTTGAGTATAGACTGGTTCAGTAGAGATAACTTGTACGACATGTCGTGGGTCACCGTTTCAACCTTAGGTTCTAAATATGATACCCAAACAAACTACAGTCCGTCCTCTTTCTGTAACTTCTTACGAAAATTCAATCTGATGCTCAGAGCGAAAGTTATGACAATTTTCCCAAGGTGACCTATTTGGAATTTAATTCGAGGGTCTGCAAAAACCTAAGTTCCTCAGATTATATCTCCGAAAATATAGCGAGATAGGATCTGAAATTTGGAGCCGAGGTTCAAACCGATTTCTTCTCAAATGATTTTTTTTTTAGCTTCTGAAACTTCGTAGCGAAAGAGTTATAGCGAAAATTCCACGATGACCTGTTTTAGATGAAATTCTGGAGCTTACAAAAACCCTAACTTCTTCATGTCATATCTCCGAAAATATAGCCAGAAAAAATTTAAAATTCAGGCCCGAGGTTCAGCGCGATTTAGTCTCAAATGGGTTTTTTTTTAGCTTCTGAAACATCGCATAAAAAAAGTTATAGCGAAAATTCCACGGTGACCTGTTTGGAGCAACGAAACCCTAGAATCTAGAGCTCTGATAACAAATGTTATGAAACCAACTCACAAAAAGATAGAAAAGATAGATCAACGCCTTATAATTCAGCCTCTTCGAGGGGGAAACCTCCTTTACATTACACAAATGAATAATTCTTGGATGATTCAAATGACAAAACCCCCTTTCTATATATAGCAGTTTAAGGGGTCATAATATAACCAAGCCGACCTAACAATAATAATATAAAGGTACAAAAATAACAATAGAGGGATTCTATGGGGCACAATAATAACAATATGGGACAATAGGGGCACAACAATAATAATAAGGGATACAATGACAATAGTAATAGGGGAATCACTAGTATTATAGGGACCTAACAGGGTATGTATGACTTATTGTTGCTTCTTGCTACATTTTTCTTATGAAATAAAATTTTTAAAAAGGAGCTAAGGCATACAAATATGAAATGATTTCCATATATTTATACTCTAACAAATCCTTAATTCAAAAACAATCCAAATTTTGGTGTTGCATTATGATGAGGCAAGGTATAAAATTTAACACCACATAATATACTCATAACAAAAAATAATAATAGAAATTAAGTTTATATGAGGATACAAAATGGTTCTATGCTTACTTATGCATGAGGTTTACTCTCATACTCTACTACTAATATATAATGAAGCAACATAAACACGAATAGTACTCCATATTTAAATCCTTATTGGAATCTACCATTGCGCAAGGAGGAAGGTTTCTTACATATTAAAACTTGAAGGGCATGCTAGTCGATCATGATCCTAGAAATGAGTAGTGTTTACCAATCAAATGGAAGTGCATCTACAATATATCATCTCATATTATTGGGTCATATTGAATTTCAACTCCCTCCATGACAAAAAACATTTAAATTGAAACTTGCTACTTGTTGATTTGATTTTTCGACAAGTGTTCTACAAACCCAACATAAAACCCACAACCTTTTACTCAGCTTTCCTTCCTATATAAAGTGCACATTTCTCCATTTTTCTATGTTTTCATAAAATTCGTGGAGATGGCAGTCAAAATAATATTAAATGTAGATTATAACATATTGCTATTATAATAATAATAATAATAATCTAACTTTAAGGTCACAACCAATACAAACGTCAAATTGGAGTATGAAACCCCCTTATTTGTGGGATAAGGGATCCACCTCAGTCTAGAATTTTTACTACTAAAGGCTATGGAGGTGTACATACTCTACCCCCTCTAGATATGACCTCGTAGAAGGAAACACATGTTCTCAACCATTAAGCTAATGGGATCATGAACTAGGCTTGTCTTGGAATTTTAGAAAGTAGAGTTCCAAGTCGTTTATGAAATAATCTGTAGAGAGCTTTTGTTTTCCATTTTCCTCTTTAAGTTTAATTAAATCACTTAATTTTATATGAAAACTATTTTTCATATAGTTAATTAAAGTTAATTATATTACATTATAGTGGAAGAAAATTATTATAATGAACCATAATCAATTAAAGTTAATCGTAATCCATCTACATCAATAATAATTACCAATAATAAGAACTTAAATTATGACTGGTCTATAATTAATTAAAATTCAATTGTAGTATATTATAGTCGATGAAAGTGTTTTTACCGTTAGAATTGTAGCAAGAAAAGGATTCATTTGCCTTGTGCCTTAGTTAAATGGAGAAAAATTGATTTTCTACATTAGCGGAATGACTTGGATTGCAGTTAGCTAGAGTGACATGGCCTTGTCTACTAGTTAAGTCAGTAAATTTGACTTTGTAGGCTAGAAGTAAAGTTGTGCATGAGTTGATTGCTAAGATCTAGAAATCTAGTGGAGTTATTGTTAATTAAACTCAGTTAATTGAGCTCTAGTCTTTAGTGGAGTCAGTAGGAGTTCAATTGAGTAGTTATAACAGTTGTTAACTCACTGATACCTATGTTAACTGATCAATTTACTAAAAATAAACCACTCATCCATCGAATTTGAATTTCCTAGTTGAGTGGATGGAAAAGGCACATTTGTATTTATAATTTTATATTCTCAAGTTTACAGTGGTTTTGCACTAAACAGATGATCAATTCTCCTTGCAATTGCACAAGGAAATAGGGAATTTACTTATTTTTTAGGAGCTTAATTCCTCCAGGATTGCACAAGGAAATAGGAGGTTGGTTGAGGCTTGAATTGGATAAGTGTTGGCCAGAGGAGCTCAGGAAGCAGGAGAATAGTTTTACAATGTAGGGTGTGCTTTAAAGTTGAAGCAAGACATTGTAATTATTTCTCTTTCTCATCTAAAATCATGCAAAGAAGTGGAGGGGTTTTTCCCAGTTGGGTTCCCCTGTAAAATCAATGTGTTCCTTGTGTTTTGATAGTTGCATTTTATTGCATGTGTTTCTATCGTGTGTTTTCCTTTTCGCAGAATAGTAGAAGAATTTTTTGTCTCTTTATTTTAGTTCGATTTCATTACCAATACCAAATTGATTGCAATTTGTACATTGCATCAGAGCTTGAAAGCACAATAGAAACTAGTTAATAGATCTTCTCCTTTAGAAATTTCAAATTGTAGATTCAGTGAAGAAGTTTTCTTTCATGTGGGAAAATGTCTTTCAACGGATCGAGATTGGAGTATACCCCGGAGGGACCCTCGAATTTCATAGCTTAGAAGGATAGGATGGAAGTTGTACTCGATGATAGTGGAGTGTTTGAATACACCCAAAATGACATTACAAAACCAACAACATCGGATGCACAAAAGTTAACCCATTGGAAAAATGATACTGCAAAAACCAGGGGGATCATCCTAGAGGGTGTGAGAGACCACATAGCCTCGAATTTACATGGCAAGGAAAATCCATTTTCTATGTTGAAGATCCTCACTACATTATTCGATAACATTAATGCCAAGAAATTGGCATTGAGGTACAAGCTCAAAAACATTTGAATGCAGAAAAATGAAACCATTCCACAATACCTCTCCAAATTCACTTAGGCTCGAGATGAGCTTGGAGGAGTTGGAGAAAATGTAGCATCATATAAACTTGTGAGCTTAACACTCCTTGTCCTTCCAAAATCCTGGCACAACTATCAGGATTTAGTTAATGGAAGAGACAAGCTAGCAGATTTGAAGAGACTTTGGTCTGATTTGGTGCAGGAGGAGATAAGAATAAACAACATAGATGGTGTCACATCCATTGCATATGGGGAAGAAGATTGTGCTATAGTTGGCAAAGGAAAGAAGGCTAAAGGCATAAAGACCCAAGGCAAGATAGAATCCAGCCAAAACAATGGCACGAAGAAGGACCTCAACAAAAAATCAAATGTTTTCAGTAGCATTAATATGGACATTATGTAACCAAGTGTTCGCACAAGAAATCTAGCAAGGATCATGTAGCAGGAGCAGGAGGAGATGATTTGGCATATCAATTTGCGTTAGATTTCACCCTCTTTGCTTGCATGGAAAGCATAGTAAGAGCGAGTGAGTGGTACCTAGATTCTGGTGCCTCATATCATATGATAGGAAAGAAGGAATTCTTCAATAGCCTAGAGGAGAAGGATCTCCAGTTGTACATAGAATTTGTAAATGATGGGAGGTATAGTACCAAAGGAATTGGTACCATCACCTTTAAGAGGGATTCATGCTCCCATATTCACCTAAAAAATGTTATGTATGTGCCTGGGCTGAAGAAAAAATTGATTTTTGTAGTTGTATTAGAGGACAGAGATTATGATGTTGTGTTCAATAGGGGCAATGATTTTCTGAAGCATCTTGCCACTGGGAAAGTGAAATAGATTAGAGTTAGAGTGAAAAATATCTACAAACTAGAGGTATATTTTAACATGCATGCAGCTATACCTCTAGGAGTGAGGTGGGGCGATCTAGAGCCTTTGTCCCAGAGTTGTAAAGAATTGGGAAGGGTCTAGAGGAGAGCATTAACAGATGTAGTATACTTTCCTCATGGATCATTACCTTGTTACAAGGGCATACATTATTTAGAAGCAAAAGGAATAGTGTCAGTTGAAGTAGTCAGATATTGAGGAGCACAGGTGGTGTTGAAAGCAGAGCAGGAGGCTCAGTAGCATAATCATCAGCAATGCAGATTTCCCAGGAAACAGGGCAGAGACTAGTAGTAGTAAAATGCTCAGGAGACAGTTGCAGCTTAGAGACATAGTTGATTCAGTATTTTGGATGTCTCTCAGTTGCAGTTGTTGTAGTAGCAACAACAATAGTGAGAGGTAGTGTTATTTGTGCTACAATACATTCCACAGAAACTCGATTGGGGTTATGCAGAAATATTTTCTTGCTAAGAGTTAGCGTTAGAATTGTAGCAAGAAAAGGATTCGTTTGACTTGTCCCTTAGTCAAATGGAGAAAATTCAATTTTCCACATCAACAGGACGACTTGGATTGCAGTTAGCTAGAGTAACATGGCCTTGTCTACTAGTTAAGTCAGTAAATTTCAGTTTGTAGGCTATAAGTAGAGTTGTGCATGAGTTGATTGCTGAGATATAGAATTTTAGTGGAGTTATTGTTAGTTAAACTTTGTTAATTGAGCTCTAGTTTTTAATGGAGTCGGTAGGAGTTCAATTGAGCAGTTATCACAATTGTTAACTCACTGATCTCTCAGTTAACTGATCAATTTACTAAAAATAAACCCAATCATGCATGGAATTCGAATTTCTTTGTTGAGTGGATGGAAAAGGAACATTTGTATTTATAATTGTACATTGTTGAGTATATAGTTCTTTTACATTGAACAAATGATTAATTCCTCTTGGAATTGTGCAAGGAAATAGGGAATTTCCCTATTTATTAGGATCTTAATTCCTCCAGGATTGCGCAAGGAAATAGGAGCTTGGTTGAGGCTTGAATTGGCTAAGTGTTGGCCAGAGTAGGTCAGGAAGCGGGAGAGTTGTTTTATAGTCCAGGGTATAGTTTAGAGTTGAAACAATACATTGTTTCTCTTTCTCATCTGAATTAATGCAAAGCAGTGGAGGGGTTTTTCCTAATTGGGTTCCCCTGTAAAATCATTGTGTTCCTTATGTTTTGACGGTTGCATGTTATTACATGTGTTTCTATCCCGTGTTTTCCTTTCTGCAGAATAGTAGAATATTTCAGGTTCGATTTCATTACCAGTAGAAAATTTCTTGCAATTTCTACATTTACTAGATCTTAATCAAGTAAATTCATGCATACTCAATCCAAATCAACAATAACCATCCACAATAATAACACATGCGAATGGAAAATAAACAAAAGTCAACCCTCGTTAACTAGATAACCAAAGTAAATAAAATTTAGCCAATAGTAATTAGAGGGAAAATCTACATACTTTTAATAATAATTATGTATATTTGTATGTTGTAGTGAGAAAAGACAATATACCTTCCATAGAATGGACTTGTGATATCAAATTTGTTACTCAATTTTATTGGTAAAATCCAATTGTTTGATGATAGGGGAATTATTTGCTGGCTATATAGGTATAGAGTTAAAATCAAATATGGATGCAAAAATATATGTTGTATTTAAAATAATCAAATCCAATCCACGTATAAAGAAAGAAGTGATTATACCAATCCACAATTGGAAGTCCTATGACACGTAAATTTTTGTAACATGTCTTTATTAATGATGACTAACCCTCCACCATATTTATTTTGGAAGCCACAAGTGGAGATGGAAATTCATATTGTAGCTTGTCTCATTTTTATGCAAACCATGAGGAGATATCGAGATACTAGTAGTTGTTGTAGGTTCAATATTAAATATTGCATATGACACATTGCAAGTTGTAAGTTTAGGTTGCATGTTAACGTTCCATTATGAGCTAGCATGTTGTATTTTTAACATGCATTCAGTGTTGACTGTTGTGAAATAACACCTTACCAAATGAATGAATAGTTTTTCAATGTGATATGAAATGTGCAACTGTATGAGTTTGAGTTAGATTTGAAATGGAATTTGTGATTAGACAATGTCCTTATAAGTTGAATATTTCAATAACAAATTGATGATGGGAAGATGCCTCTGCAACGGTGGAAGGCACTCCTACGGCTAGGGTTCGATTAAAGGTCTAAGCACAAGGTCACAGGTGGTGACCTAGCCGGTGAGTTTTCAGTAGTGGATCTATGTGACTAGTGCTAAGGATTTTAGGATGGAAGGAACAACCTAAATGGAAGGAAAGGAGGAAGTGGTGGATTTACCCTGATATTTGGGTGACATCGTTACTTTTTGAGTTGACAAGCCACCTCGATTGCATGCGGTTTCCGGATTGATGGCACTTGGAAGGCCATTTATGGAGGTGGAAGTGGGAATCCATAAGTCATTTTTCTGGAGAGTTGGAGACCCAAGAGCTTTTTTATCATAATTTTTCCTCAACCGGGGAAAGGGTTTCTACTTTTCCTTTGCCTATGGGGCCCTCTCTGGTTTTTAGGTTGGAATGGTCTTTGTTATAATTTTCAAGGGGATTATCTGATGAGATTCCTGCTTTTGGTTTATTGATTTCATCCTTGGTCATTTGTCCCTCCTTGGTGGAAGGGTTATCTAATGGAATTAGGGTTTCTCAAGGGATTTTTTGTGCAAGCTCGTTTGGTGGGACAGGGACTCATTCAGCTCACCTTAAGGAAGGCTTCTATACTCATCAAAAAGGAGAACCTAAACGTGAAATATTGATTCTAAATGGTGAGGTTTACAATGTGGGACCTAAGGGGAATGGACCTTCAAATGAAACCCTAATATTCAAACACGCAATAATGTTACAGAAGGAGAGGAAATGAAAAATAACTCAGCCAAAACCTGAGCTGGCATACATGGTTTTTGGTGACAAGGTAAGGATGGGAGAGGTAACGTTAACTATGGTGGTAGGGAAGGTCTGGGGTCAGTATTTCACATTCAAATTTCTTCATGACTGGAATGACAAAGAATGGAGCACAGAAGTATCAAAAAGACCTCAAATTAAAACCCTATCGAGAGGATGGTTTCTTCTCTCTTTCTCCTCAGCTAATGTGGTAAGAAATTCATTGTTAAATCCACACAACATTAATTATACCCCTACTCTATTGAAAAAGTGGATTCCTCTTTTTTATTCCAAGCATGAAATGCTTGGAAGTGCCCCTTTATGGGTTCAATTTCTTGGGCTTCCTCCACAATACTGGTTGGAGGATGTTTTCAAAAGAGTCAGAAATCGGTTGGGGACTTATGTGACAGTAGATAATTCATATAAACAAACAGGTCAAATGTCAATAGCGTGCATCCTGGTTAACATCAACACAAGGGAGGCCTTAAATGCTGACATTAATCTTACCCATAAAGGCATAACACATAGACATATATTGGATTATGAAGGAGTGCCATTTAGTTGTCGATGATGCCATGTTGTAGGGCACACTTTGATTGATTGTTCTCTCTCATTCAAGGGAACAAAAATAAATTTGCCTACAAGGGCGGTTCCAGGGTTAACAAGTAGAGCGACAGGTTAGATCCATGTGAGCAGGTCGTTGTACTTGAAACAGAAGTAGTGTCTAAGGCCATAAGTGAGCAGGTCAAGGAAGATGGGATATCATGTGAGGATCTAAAGATGGAACAGTATCAACCTAGTGAATGGGACGTTGGCCTATCATCAGTCACCACGGTGACTACGGGTAGCAGCTCCATCCTCCATTCTACCTAATCTATGACTTGTTCTTTCAATTGTTTTAGCATGGATATATTTGGTTTACCTGCGGTTCCCATGTCTATGGTAAATGCTCTCTCGGGTTCTATGAAATTTGTATCCTTCGTGATCCTAAAGGTGCCTCCTCCTGTTCCACCATCTAATCCATCTTTGAGTGGAGTCGGGGCCCCTTCCTCATCTGCCCAGTCAAGGTATTTCCTTAGATGATTTGTTAGGCAACTTGTTTCTGACCAGGGTGGTTTAGGCTCGACTCCACCTACTAGGCCACTGGTTTGGGTTAGGGGTTGAAAATCACTCATTTCTAACTCCCAATGTATTGATTCCTATGAAATTTAAGTTGGTCACCAAAAAACCATTCCTAGGGCACATTGAGCATCGCATCCCCCTGTCCCCTCTTCTTCGTGATCTATCTGTCATTTAATTGTCGAGGACTGGCTAGTTCCTCCAAGAAACTAATGTTTAAGAAACTTGCTTCCATGAAACCTATAGCTTTAATTCTTGTACAGGAAAATTTGGGTTCCTATGACAATATATCATGCTTATGGGAATCGTAGCTACCTGGAAGGAGATTTTTTTCCTTTGATGTAAAAAGCAGATCTGAGGGTTTGGCCCTGGGATTCAATCTTAAAAATATTAAGCCTCTGGCTACTTGGGGTATAGAGTTGGTGTTGGGGGGTGAGGTTTTATCCTCTAAGCTTGGAAAGTCCCTGAGGATTGTCAATATTTACGGCCCCCATCAGGATAGGGTGGCCTTTTGGAGTTCGCTCTTAGATTGTGGCCCTTTGAAGGAGGAAAACTTGGTGATCGATGCAGACTTAAATTTTTCTAATGGTGCTTTGGATTTATGGGGGCCTAGGTTTCACCCTGATCCTTTGTTTGAATTCATCCTACATAAACTCAATGACATTCATCCATGTGATTTGGATTTGATTAAAAACAATCCTACTTGGAGGAATAATAGGACAGGAGAAACTAGAATTTCTAGTAGCTTAGACAGGTTTCTTATGGTTGAAGCCCTCATGGCCCAAATCCATATTTTTCAACAATGGATAAGGTACGGGGGGGAATCATTCTGCCATCCAATTTTTTTGGAGCTCCGAGGTGATCTTAGTAAATCAGGTATCCCTTTTAAATTTAAATCTACATGGTTAAAGGAGGAGGCCTTCCATCGTCTTGTAGCTGAGAATTGGTCTCATTATGATCTCGAACATGATGGCAGGGAAGCGATCAAATTTGTGGATAACTCGAAAAGAGTTAAACAAGCCACTATTAATTGGGTTAAGGAGAAAAAGCAATGGGAAGAGTAAGAGCTTAAGTCCATTGAGGAAGAGCTAATGAGATTGGAGGAGTCAGAAGGAAGGGGTTATTCTAATGAGGCAACTAAGCAGAGACTAATTCAATTGGAAATGTCTAAGAGGAAATTTTGGTCAAAAGAGAGGCTACATAGAGACTCAAAATTTGAGTTTTATGGCTTCAGAGTGGAGATGAGAATTCCAAATTATTTCAATAATATGCCAAAGGTGGGAAGATCCAAAACACCATTTGGGAGATGGAAAATGAGGAAGGAGGGAGGGTCTCTTCCTTTCGGGACTTGGCAGAGCTCAGTATAAACCATTTTCATAGTTTTTATGTAGCTCCTCCTAGGGCTTCTATCGCAGAAATGTGAATATGGCTAGATTTATCCTTAGATTTGTGGAGCAAGCTGATAATGAAAGGCTAATTGTCCTAGTATCTAAACCTGAGCTGCAGGAATCCCTTCATTGTTTTCAGAGAGAAAAAATATTACAGACCAATGGATGGACTATTGAATTTCTTACTAATATGTTTCATCATATTGGCCAGGACCTTTTAACATTAGTGGAGTAGTCTCAGGACTCGAGCTGGATTCATGAGCCCTTTAATGCGACATTAATCACTTTAATCCCAAAACTTGACTTACCAAAATCATTCGATGAATTCAAGCCTATATCCCTATGCAATGTCATCTACAAGATAATTTCCAAGCCAGTAGCTAATAAGTTGAAGTCAATTCTCTCAAATTCTATATCCAAATAGCAATTTGCCTTTCTTAAGGGGTACCAAATTCATGAAGCCATTAGAGTGGCACAAGAATCTCTTCATACTCTAAAAGTTCATAAATTAAAGGGCATGGCTATAAAGATTGACCTTTCTAAGGCTTATGATAAGGTGAGTTGGATTTAACTCTGTATGATCTCTACACATATAGGATTTTAACTTCCTACTCTTAATTGGATCATGAGTTGTATTTCCTCAGTATCCTTTGTTGTCCTTATTAATGGAGAATCGTCCCTCTCTTTCATGGACACTAGGGATTGAGGCAAGGTTGTCCCTTGTCACCCCTGCTCTTCCTTCTTATGGTCAAAGGACTCAGGAAGCTTCTTTTGGATGTTAAGCAGAGAGGGGCTTTAAAAGGAATTGTTGTGGTTTATTTATGCTATATCACTCACCTATTATTCGTCAATGATGTCCTTCTATTTTTTGATGGATCAAGACAGGATGTGGATTCTATAAGGGAAGCTCTGGATTTATTTGAGGTTACAAAAGGAATGTCAGTTAACCAGGGAAAATTATCCATATCCTATAATGGTTTGTCTCAGGGTGAGTTACGATGTGTCCTCCAATCCTTGCAGTTTCAAAGAAATACTATCAAAGATGGACTTAAA
Organism: Pinus taeda; assembly: GCA_000404065.3. NCBI lineage: Eukaryota > Viridiplantae > Streptophyta > Pinopsida > Pinales > Pinaceae > Pinus > Pinus taeda. Next base: position 30,461 of record APFE030794620.1, on the reverse strand, counting down.
TACCTCAGCTTTTTTCTGAAGCCAAATGACTATATAAAAATGGATTAGCAATGGTTATAAGCTAAGTTGGAATGCAAACTTAAATCATGGAGTTTTCACTGGCTTTCTCGAGCTGGTAGATTAATCCTTACAAAATCAGTGCTATAAGCCACTCTTGTATTATGGAAATCTCTTTCATGGATTCCAAAATCCATTTTAAATCATATCCGAAAAATATATTATAGATATATATGGTCTCAGTAGAAAGAAGGTCAGATATTAGCTTGGGTTCGGTGGGATAGAATTTCTCTACCAAAGGAATGGGGAGGGTGGGAGCTAAATAACATCCACTACTTTGCAAGGGCCTTGGCAGCGAAGGTCAACTAGTGACTAATATCCTTAGGTAGTCTTTGGACAAAGGTTGTAACTAACAAATACATAACATTGTGCTCCCTCTTAGAATGGATCAGATCACCTGTGAAGCATAAGCCAACTATTTTGGTGATCTGGAAGGCAGTCTTGTATTTGTTCCCAGTGATTGAAAGAGGTTTAGCATGGAAAGTTGGTAGTGGTGCCTTAGCCCGTATTGGGATGGCTCCATGGGTTGGGTGTGGTCGTAATTTTAGACTACCCGAGGAGATAATTGAATTATGGCATGTCCAAGGATGTTTTACATCAAACTAGGTTGTTGATCCAAATAGTATAACTATTTGGGGTCAGGGTTGGTTAACAGCCCAATAACTAAATCTTCCAAGGGACTGTTGGAATTCATGGCATATATTCATTCATAACTTAAAGCGATTCATGTTAGGATTAGAAACAAGGAGGATTAATTGATTTGGCTATACACAAACACAAGTGTTTATACTCCAAAATCGGGATATGTTTTTCTTATTTAGGACAAATTTCCTCATAACATAGCATGGTGGTCGAAGAAGGTTTGTAAGGTTGAATCCTAGGGTAAATCGCGCCTTTTCCAATGGTGTAAAATGGAAAAATGTGTGCCTATAGTAGATAGTTTATCAAAACGGGGTTCTTTGGTCCAAACTGGTGTCCCCTTTGCAAATGTGAGCCTGAGTCGGTATCACATCTCTTCCTTTCCTGCTCTTTTACTTTAGGTTTCTGGAATTGTGTTTGCTCATCTCTGAACATTTCTTTTCAATGGAATGGTGATTCTTACAGGGTGGCATGGGAAGTCTAGTGGAATGGTGTCTCTCCAAAAAAGTTGAGATCTTTTCCTTTGCTCTTTTCCTAAGGTCTATGGATTACAAGAAATGTCGCAGTCTTTCTAGACAAAACAATTGTTCTTGCCTCGATGGATGCAAAGGCTATTGCAACTCACTCTCTCATCAAAAATACTGTGGTAACTATAACGACATGGGCTATAGCAAAAGAGCAAATTTACCTCTCCTTACCATAGTCTTACTTTAATGGAGCTGCTTTAGCTTATGGATCATATGGAGGAGGGATTTCTTTTTATCTATCTAGAAATCATTTTTTCAAAATGAAATTGGGTCTGGGACATGGCTCAAACAAATATGTTGAGATAATGTCTCTCAAACTCCTTTTGATTTTTGTTATTGAAAAGGAAATTCACCGAATCTGAATTTTTAGGGATTCTTGACTTATTATTAACTGGTTCAATGGTTTTGCTCGCTATCATGTACACGCTCTGGGGCCCATTTTAGAGGATATTACCTTACTAAAACAGTGTGTCGAATATATTTCTTTTACCCACATAAACAGGGATCGAAATGAGCAGGTTGATGCATTATCCAAAGAAGGCGCTCTATAGGCAATGGGAACTTGGCATATAATGGAACGAGTGGAGGATCAGGAACACCACTACTTCCACAGGTATTTTAATGAGAGGGTTCCTTTATTCTTGATAAATATGCTCATGTCTCATGTTTTTTGTTTGCTTTAAATGGAACTCTAACAAATTATCCTTGTTTGTTATGTAATGGTCACATATGTGGCATATTATGAATCGTATTTTCTTTAGAACAGTTTCTTCTCGGCAGGGAAGTATTATCCTGCATATGATGTAATACTTATGGATAGTTTTGTGTATAATTTTCTTTGTTTTAAGTGTTGATTGTTTGCCTTATGTTATGATATGCTTTACTTCTACGTGCTTTTGAGCACATACAAAATGTAATCTTCATTTTCCATAAATGAATGTTACAATTTTTTTCCTTGGGAAAACAAATTACATTGCATGGAAATTTTAACACTACATGTTGAGATTGCATGTTGCATACAACATTTTGATGTTCTGCATTTGTTATTGCATGTTGCACATTGTATTATGCATGGTGCATGTTGAAATTACATGTGTTTTGAGTTGTAAAAGGAATGAAATGAAAGGTTAGAAATGGAATGGAACACACACAATGATAAATAATGAAGAGAGCACAAAAATGCAATGAAACCCCAACTTCTACTAATAAATAAAATAACAAAAAAAAATGTTTTAATACAAATTGGCTATAATGATGGTAGCCATCTCTTAAGGGAGAGAGATGGAAGCTACCCACATTCACAAAAAGTTATTACAATAGGTTGAAATAATGGCCTTTTAATATAAAGAAATAACCCTAGAGATCTAAAACACTAACTCTAAAAGATGAAGTGCCAAAAGGTTTACAAGCCCCAAGGTGGTTGGTTGGTACATCAACTTCCTGGGGGTGTAACTTTTGTATGCAATGTCTACTTGGGGTGCACATAAGTCCATTGTAAAGAAATATTTAGGGATTAAAACTTTTGATGGGTTCTAGGGAAGACATGGCAACCCCTGGCTCCCTGAATCACAGAGAAATATTGATTAGGGCCTTAGAATGACCCTGAGAGTTTGGGACCTAAAAAACCATAGAAAAACTACCAAGAAAATAGAAAATCATTGAATTAGTGGAAGATGTTGTTGGCCATCGACATCCACTTGGATCGGTCCTCCCTCGTTAGGAATAAATGGTCTCCATTGTGTTAATTTTACTTATCAAATGGGTAAACAATTGATGAATTTGGCTCCTAGAGAGCCACTTGCCTTGGTGAAGAACTTGCCCTTCTTGACAACTCAATGTAGTTGTATGCTCTATTGGTGAGTATCCTTTGTCTTGATTTCCATGATCCGACCCATTATAGCCTATCTAATGTAGTCAAGATTGAGTTTCCTAAGGGCCAATTGCTCGACTGTATCCAATATTTCCAACAGAGGTGGAAAATATGGTCAAAGTAGCTTCACATTAAATGTTAGGTGCAAGATAAGGATAGCGGGAGTAATCAATTCAAAAGAATTTTCACCCACAATCTTTGATTGTGGAAGTCCCACATTAGAGCGATTTGAGCTTCCTATTGGGGCCTGTGAGGTGCTCTTTCTGTAAATGCAACCACACCTTATCACGAACATGAAACTTGTGTGGAAGTCGATGCTAGTCATGTTGTTGTTTGTACTTGGTATTGGATTTTTGTAGGATATCATGAACTTCTTTTTGGAGGTGTTAGATCTATTCCACAAATTTGACCACTATATTTCCCTCGATTTTAGAAAGGGAGGACTTTTCTAGTGAAGATGCAATGGGAACCACCACATCAATGAGGTGTAATGATTAGAACCCCATGTGAACCTTAAAATTCTTGTGGCAAATAAATCTATCAAGGGCTCTTGTATACCTATGTTAAACATATGGAAGGATTTTATCCCATATACATGGATGCTTAGAGTTTTGCATGCATGAGATATGCACAATCATCTTGTTGACCACTTCTTTTTGTCCATCATTTTGGGGATGAAAGGCAATCAATTTGGTTAGCTTGGTATCCATTAGAAACCATAATATGGACCAAAAGGTATTGGGTAACTTGCCATCCTCATCTAAATTATGGTCCAAGGTAGCTCAAACCGAACCCAAACATGCTTAAAGGATATTTTAGCAGTGGCTTTGACTGTGATACTCTTCTTGTATGGTGCCAAAATGTCCATCTTAGAGAACCAATCGACAACCACAAACATACAATCATTACCATGCTAGGTGGAGGGTAAATCTAATATGTAATCCATGGATACTAACTCTCAGGAATTGTCTGGTGTAAGCAGAGGAGTGTACAACCCTTGCTTCTAGATGGTTGGTTTGGCAATGACATAGGTAATGCATGATCTAATATATCAATGGACATCTTATTGAAGTTGCTACCAACATAAATACTTATAAAGTACTATTATTATCTTCTCCACACTCAATGCCTTGTCACCTGACTGTAATGTGCCTCCAAATTAGCTTCAGACGCTCACTTGAAGGAACACAAAGGTGGCCCAAGTAGCATAAGAGCACACCTTGGAGGTGGAATCCTCGAACTTGTTTACCTGTGATCAATGACTGGTATGTAACGACAAAGTCAAAGTCACTACTGTATAATTATGGTCACTTAGAGGTCTCATGCCCAAAATAATTAAGAATTGCGGTTAGTGCCACAAATGATGGCCAATTAAGGTATTCTACTACATGGTTGGTGTTTCCCTTCTTGTACTTATGTTCAAGTGGAATTGTTGCAAGTCTGTGGATCATTTCTAACATTTGTCATTTTATAACTTTCCCTACATATATATTAATTGGAGAGGCCCATGATCAATTTGGATGGTCGTCTCCTTCCCCAAAATGTAATGCTTCCATTGTCGACATGCATGCAAATTGGAGTACATTTTCTTGTAATAGGTCTACGGGTATATCCAAACAATATCAAAGAGTGTTTCACTATGGTAGGCCACTAGATGTCTTTTCTAAGTGAGGAATGCACCAATATCATAATTGCAAGCATCTATCTCAATCTCAAATGGCTATTGTAGGTTTGGTAGGGTTAGGACTGGTGCATATTAGAGGTAGTGCTTTAGATCCTCGACCAGTTTCTATTGTGATTTAGACTAGGAAAACTTTGCTCTAGCTCCACCATCAATTACTAGACTTAAGGGCCAATCAATATGAGAGCACCCCAACACATATATTTTATAGAAGTTATCAAGGCCAAAGAAACATGGTTTAACAAGGCCAAGGAAGCATGGAGCTCTGTTAGGGTCATCAAGGCTAGCTAATCCCAAATGACTTGGATCTTGGCTAGGTCCACATTCACCCCATGTTCATTCGTGATGTATATCAAAACACTAAATTTGTTATATGCCAAATCATTTCTCCATATTGGCATACAAATTGTGTTGTCGCATGGTGCTAAGGACTTACTAAATGTGCTACAAATTTTTTTCTTGAGTTTTTCTAAAGATGAGGATGTCATACGAATATACAACCAAAAATAAGTTGTGAATTGTTGCAAGATATCATCCACCATCCTCATGAACCCTACTAGAGCATTAGTCTAACCAAAACGCTTCACAACCACTCAAAAAAGACTTCTTTATATTTGACGATTGTCTTTTATACATCAGTTTGCTTAATTGGAACCTTAGGGTAGCCTTAATTTAAATCGATTTACTAAAGAAGTTAGCACCCTTAAATTGATTAAGAAGATCGTCAATCTAAGGGATCACGTATCTATTCTTCATTATGATTTTCTTGAGAGCTTCATAATCGATAGAGAGAATTCATGCCCCATCCTTCTTCTACACCAACACAATTGGACTCTGGCAAGGTGAGGAGCTTGGTTGAATGCGACCCTTCTTGATGAGATCATGAGAGACTCTATATTGGGACATTATATCCTCATTCTCAAGGAGAGAGAATCTATATTGGGACATTATGTAAAGGAGCACTAGGCATCAAGTCAACTAAGTGTTTGACCTAGTAGTGCAAAGGGAACCCCATAGGTGAAGTGAAGATATCTTTGTATGCTAAGGTCGGCGGAGGCGGCTGGTTGGTAAAGTTGAACTCGTCATGGTGGTCAGATCTTGTGCTTGAACCTGAGCGAGGGCGTGGACTAGTCACGGGGATGCTTACCTGGGCCAAGCCCACTCACCTTTTGATAAGGAATGTGAGTAAGAGGGGGAGGGCGAATAGCGAAGCTTGCAGTTAGTTGCAGTCGATGTACCCTATGGAGGGATATAGAGGAGGGAGTTCCACTCCCTCCTACAAGGAGGCTATGGCCAGTAGAGACAAGAAACATCTAGAAAATGCTAGAGGAACTGGGGAGGAAGGGGAAAGAAACATGGAAGAGGAAACAGAAGAATCCATAAATAAGGAAAAGAATGGCACAAAAGACAAAGAGGCAGAAGAGAAAAAATAGGGCACTAAAGACAAAAAACAAAAAGGACCCTGCAAACCCAAAGCAGAGATAACACCCAGGGTCATTTTAAATGATTTAACTCTGCAAGCACACGGGGAGCACATGCGGACGTATGCCATCATCTGTAAGTTCATGGGACTATGGCCCACTGAAAAAGCTTTACAGTCGTGGATTAAATACCACTGGAAACCTAAAGGGAGCATAGATCTACATCTTGGGTCTAAGGGTTTCTTTACAGTGGTGTTCACGAATATTGAAGACAAGGACAAAATATTTCAAGGAGGGCCTTACTTCTATGCTGCAGTGGGACTCTACATGAGACCATGGATGATGAATTTTGTTCCAGAAAGGGAAACTTTTACTTCAGTTTTGGTCTAGGTAAGGCTCTATTCTCTACCTCTTGATTACTAGCAAAATGAATCGTTAGCTGCCATAGGAAATAAATTAGGTCGCTATGTTAAAGCCTCTGAAGCCAACAGAAGGGGAAAATATGCTTCCTTTGCCAGAATGTGTGTGGAAATGGACCTATCAGGAGGTCTACTAGATGAGATGATCTTAGAAGTTTATGATGAAAAATGGGTGCAAACAGTAGACTACGAACACATTCCGTTCAGATGTCAGAAATGTCATGGACATGGACACCATTTCAGAGACTGTTCGCTCAATAAAGAAGTAAACAAGAGCAAAAATAACACAACGAAAGAAACAGACAGCTTCCAGAAAGTGGTTAATCGAGGTAAAGGAGGTAAAAGAGGACCGAAACAACCACAAGACGAAGGAAAACAGTTTAGGTAGAACAGATTCCAAGTGCTTTAGGAAGAGGAAGAGATCACAAAAGAAGATCAAGCAATGGAAGGAAGAACTGTAGAAAAGGAGAAGGAAGAAAACTGGGAACAAACACAAAATATTGAGTACTAGAAAGAAGCTACAACGAGTGATGTTGAACAAGAAATGGATCAGGAAATGACCTAGAATGAAATGGACCTAGAGGACCATGAACTACAAGAAATTATTGACAAAGAAAACCTAGATGTAGAAGGGTTCTTGATGCAAGGAACCACGGGAGAAGTGGATTCGTTACCTCAAGAAGAGATCAACAAAATACAACAGTTGTTTCTATGGAAAACGCAAGCTAAAGCACTAGAAAGAGGAAAAATCATCGATAAGCAGGACAACAGAGGTGAGAAAACGATGAAAACTACTATGGGACTAACCACCAGAAACCCAGGCAAGGAAAGAGGTAGGAAAAAATAGAATGAACTCTTGATGGAGTGTGGAAAACTGATGATTGATTCAGGTAAGATGAAAGATCTAGCCAGCTACTCCTTTACAAATATTTAATAATGAATTTCACATCTTGGAATATTAGAGGTCTAGGGAGTAAGAGAAATCAAAGAATGCTTAGGAACAGAATGAAACAAGAAACGTTGGATAGAATTTTCATCCAAGAAACGAAATGTTCCATTCAAAAGTTAAGACAAATTCATAGCAAATGGCTCAGCAGATTTGAGTTTCTTGAAGTCAAAGAAGAGAATACAGCAGGGGGAATACTCACCCTATGGAACCCCCACAAAATAGGCATTCTGGATGCTGAGGCTTCCAGAAATTATTTATCAGTTGTTATTCAACCAGTAGGAGAAAGGGACACCTTTCTGGTCACAAATGTTTATGGTCCTCAGTGAATAGATGACAAACTCAGGTTTCTAGATTCCCTGGTGGGTCTCAGGGATAGACATGCAGATATACCCTAGATCATGGGAGGGAATTTCAACATGATAAAATCTCTTTCAGAGAAAAAAGGAGGAACAAGAGCTCTAAGTGAAGACTCCTTAGCTTTCCAAACCTTTTCAGACAATATGAATCTGGTTGACACTAATTGGAATATTGGCCTCTTTACTTGCAATAACAAAAGAGGAGGAGGTTCCCATGTTGCCTCAAAGTTAGACAGATTCCTCATCTCTGACAGATAAAGAAGTAACAGCGCGAGTTCTTCCCTTTGGAGGCTCATACCACTAGCCAATTCAATTGGAGATTAAGGGTATAGGCACTCCCAGGAACAAACCTTTCAGATTTGAAAATATCTGGTTGTCACACCCAGACTTCATCAGCAACATTGAAAAAATGGTGGTCAGAAGATTTGCAGATTCAAGGGACTAGAATGTACCTTCTTCACAAAAGACTAAAGCACATCAAGCTTCGGCTTAAAGAATGGAACAAGAAGGATTTTGGCAATATTTTTGAGGAGAAGTGTTGAGAACAAAATGCAAGTTCTCAAACAAGCTCTGATCAAGGAAGGCTTTGATAAAGGCATTAGTGATCAAGCGGATAAACATTTTCAAGAATGGGAGAATCTATGTAAACAAGAGGAAATATTTTGGAGACAAAAATCCAGAGTTCAATGGCTCAAAGAAGGAGAGTGTAACACTAAATTTTTTCATAGAGCCACCATGGCCAATGGAACTCACAACAGAATCTCTTCGATCAAGAATGAGGAGGGGGAGCTTCAGATCTCCCATGAAGCTATAGAAACTGTGTTAGTCCACCACTTCCAAGGTATAACTCAAGAGAACAATTCAGATAGAGAGCAATTCATCAGGGAGGTAACTGGAAATATACCAAAACTGGTATCCAGAGAGGATAATTTCAACCTTAATAGACCAGTAATGGATGTGGAGCTTAGTGAAGTCCTCAAAGAAATGCAGAATGGTAAAGCACCAAGCCGGATGGTTTTAATGTGGACTTTTTCAAAGCATGCTGGAATATTGTTAAGCAAGATATTTTAAATGTTGTGGAGGACTCCAAGTTAAACAAAACCATTCTGAAAGTGCTCAATACATCCTTCATTGCCCTGATCCCCAAACAAGACATTTCTCATACACCGAATAAATATAGACCCATAGCCCTATGCAATGTAACCTATAAGATTATATCCAAGGTTGTGGCTAACAGACTCAAACCTTTGCTTCTGATTCTTGTTTCAGGGGAACAATCAGGTTATGTGGAAGGCAAACAAATTCTTGATAACATCATTCAAGATCAAAAGGTGGTGCACTCATTAACTAGCAAGAGGCAGGTGGGCATGATCATGCAATTGGCTATTGCCAAAGCTTATGACAAGGTAAATTGGGCCTACATCAAGAAAATGTTGATTGCTTTTGGCTTTGATCATAATTGGGTCAGATAGGTAATGGCACTGGTGACCTCCTCCAGTTTTTCTATATTAGTTAAGGGCTCTCCTTTAGATATTTTCAGTCCTTCAAGAGGCCTCAGACAGGGAGACCCTCTCTCTCCCTTTCTTTTTATCATCGTGATGGAAGGACTGGGTAGGGAAATTAAGCAAGCGAAAAAAACAGGAAAGATTAAAGGTCTACAGCTAACTGAAAATGGTCAGGCCCTAACTCACCAACAATTTGTAGATGATACCATGTTACAAGGAATCCCCATAGTCAAAGAAGCTACAACCTACAAAAAAATTATGAATCTCTTTGCCTTGGCTTCAAGTATGGAAGTTAATCTCTCTAAATCAAAAATCTTTTTCTTCAATACCAATATATATAAATAAAAATAAATAAATAAATAATATAAATAAAAATATAATATATAAAAATTAAAAAAATAATAATAAATAATAATAATAATAATAAAATAAAATAAAATAAAAATCTCCAAAATTCTAGGCTTTCAAAAGGATTCCCTTCCTTCAAAATATTTGGGAGTTCCTCTCAGTGCTAAACCAATGCTCAAAAGTATTTGGGAACCTTTGATCAATAAGTTTTAGGATAGTAAATGGACCGTCAGATCTTTGAATCTTGCTGGCAGGTTAGTTCTTACTAAATTTGTTCTACAAGCAATCCCTATTTTTATGTTATCAGCCCTCCCAGCGCCAAAAGGAGTCCTTCAGCAATATTCAAAGAAACTTCCTCTGGGGCAAGGAGGAGACTAGGAAGAAATGGGCCTTAGTGTCTTGGGAAAAAAATTGTAAGCCCAAGAACCATGGAGGGCTAGGTTTGGATGATCAGGAGATATTAAGAAAAGTTCTAGGGGCTAAACTTTGGTGGCGTTGAGTTCAGCATCCAAAGACTCAATGGGAAAATATTTGGAAAGAAAAATATGCTAGCTCCTAGAAAAACAGTGATATTATAAGCATGTCAGGAAATATAAAGAGCCCACATAATAAAGCCTGGGAGAATAGAAGACTAGTACAAGAAAATAGCTTCTGGGAAATCAGAGAAGGAAATCTTGCTCTTTTCTGGGAAGACAAGTGGCAACAAGAATCAATTATGTTAAAAGAAGACTTCATGGAGCTTAAGCAGGAGTCAGATTCCTAAGGATTAATTAAGGTTAAGGACTTCTAGAATCATTCTCATCATACAGAAAAGTGGAGAATCTGGAGAAACATCGATTGCAGAGACAACAATCTCCTGAAAAGAAAAGCAAAGGAGCTCAGGAAAATAGTGGAACAAAGGAAGATCTTAGTTGCAGAGGGACAAGACCAACTAAGAGGGGGTAATAACAATGAGGGCACCTTTAAACTTAAGGAAGCAAAAGGCATTCTACTTGAGCTAGATCCCCAGGTTCCGAACAAAATCTGGCAAAACCTTTGGAGGCACGAAGGGTGGATGAAAATCAAACTCTTCATGTGGTTGGTATATCACAAGAAACATTGACTTGGGACAATATCGGGAACAGGGGAGTTCAGGGGCCTTCAAGATGCCTGCTTTATGAGGCTCAAGAAGAAACTATGGAACATTTACTCAACAGTTGCATTTTCACTTCCTGGTTATGGGACATTTTTCTACAATCTTTCAGCAATCCGATAGAGACAGAGGAAGCATTATTCATACCCTCAACAATTGGAGAAGAAATTTTTCAGATTACTCAGCTCAGTGTGGGCTCTTATTCCAAGCTTCATTATATGGAATGTTTGGAAGGAGAGGAACAAAAGAACATTTAAGGATGAAAAAAATCCCCTACACCGCATGTTGGAAATAATCCTGAAACAGCTCAAGGAGACTCTGGGAACCACGGTTCGCATCTACCCTAAAAAACCTCCCTCAAATTTAGATTTAAAAATTCTCAGGCAGTTGGGGTTGCAAGGGCTCACTCCCCTAGGCCTAGATAGGAAGGTTATTTCTATGGATACAAAGAAGGGATTCTAGCATCCTCCTCCAAAAGGCTATTTAAAATACAAAATTGATGGGGCTTCAAAAGGGAACCCGTGATCAGCTTGGTATGGAGGTGTCCTCAGAAATGCAGAGGGAAGTATTATATCCATCTTCCATTACCACCTAGGTATAGCCACCAACAACATGGCTGAACTAATGGCTATCGAGCAATGCCTAGATTTTTTGAGTCAAAACAACTGTTTCAATATCATGATAGAGGCAGATTCTGATTTAATCATCAACTCAGTGCAAAAAATAAATAATGGAACTGCACCAGAGAAAGTCTCTAAACATTGGAAATTAATTCGGGTCTTCCAAAGAACTCAGAGCCATATTCAAGGCCTTCACGCTGTCATTTTCCACCATGTTCACAGAAAGGCTAATAAGCTGGCGGATCTTCTGGCCAACCTAGGGGTCAGCTGCACAGAGAATAAGGTGTCGATGAAGTGGCAGGAGTTGCATCCAAATAAACTGAGAGCTTTATGTTGTGAGCAAGCGGAAGAAGATAGGGAAGTGTTTAGACACAAAGCCATGGAGGCTAAATTGAATTGATTTTTCCCCTGAATGTGTCATCAATATCTGGTTTGTTGTTCTTTGGCGGGAAGAAGACCACGTCTTGTCACTCATACTCCAGGAGTAAGCGAGATGAAGATCTCAGTTCATCGTGGGCAACGAATCGAATCCCACAAGTCCTCGTTCAGAGGAAAGCCTCTAATCTTTACAAGGTTCCAGGTTCAGGAGAGGAAGACTAACATGCACAAGAAGAACCCTATTTTTTCCGGAAGCTGGTTTTTTCTTAAATCGGGGTCCTGGCATGTAAAACCGCCTCCCAGGTGGTTTTTGGTTGATCGCATCGCTCTCAAGTGGAAAACGGTTTTGGCGATTTCGCAGAGATTTCATTCAACCTACAACACGTGGCAGGGTGAGGGTTCTGAAAACCGACCTTTTTCGCACACTAATACCGGACCATCTTGTCTGGTGCGATATCAATCTCATCCGTAGGATTTAGTCGAAGGGGATCAACGGTTCATTTTGATCATGCTACATGGTGGGGCAGAACTGCTAAACATTGGTCTTTTTGGGCTAAGCGATATCCTCCTCAGCCGTTGATCTTATTGCTTTCTTTTTTACAGCTTAGATGGTTCGGGCTTTTCTGGGAGTGGGGCAGCGGGAAAGTTTGCGAGCTTTCAGGGGGCAAGGCTTTATTTTAGTTGGTTGTTCCTTGGGTTCGTGTTTTTTGTTGTTAGGCCAAGAGGCTTAGCCCTTGGTGGCTTGGGCTTTTCTTTCTTTTCTGTTTCCTTGGCGTCAAGTGGATGTTTGTAAAAATTGTACACTATTTTTCGGATTATTGAAATAGAAGGATCCACACTTGCTTTAGCAAAAAAAAGAAGATATCTTTGTATGCTTTTACAATCTTGTCCACCTACTTTTGTTCTAAATAGAGACCACGTACTGAGGTTGTGGTGGTCACAATGACCTTCCTTTCAACATCTAACCAAACATTCAAGAGGACAAACTTTGCAATCTGAAATATTACCTTTCAACATTGTTTTGTTCAGATCAATGAAATTTTGCCAGTCAAAACTATCTTTGGTACTTGTAGGGTTTCCCCCTAGAGTGAGAATGACATTATGTGGACAGAGCTCATAAACATCGTGACATTTCCAAATATAAGGTTGTCCTAATTGAACAACAAAAACTTCAAGTGGGGTATGATGAGTCTCATCATTGAGTAATTATACGGGCCTTAATTAGCCTTAATTCACCTCCTAGCTTAGTCAAACCAACTATTCTCACAACTTATTGCATACTTTTGATTATATTTTTCTTATGAGTTGAGTTAGAGTTGGATATTTTTCTTTGTGGTCTAATGTGCATGTAATGCAAGAATAAAGGATAAAAGCAAGGGAAATGCAAAGATAAAGGGTAAAAGCAAGGAACTATGGTAAAAGACCTTGGTAAACACTCAAATGGGACAAGGGAGAGGAATTACAGGAGGTAAATCCTCCTCATTTATTGTCCATCCATTCAAATATCCCTCCATCAACTGAAAGTACAAACAGCTAAATCTGAAGTACTAAAAGAAAGCCAAGCAAGTGAAAGTACAAGCAGCCTCCCTACTAGAAGACAGTCGAGCTAGTGAAAGTGAAAGGACAAGATACCATTAAGTTGGGAGTTGTACCTCCCTAATTTTGTGGGAAGTCATTGAGATTTCAGATGTATAAATAAAGAGGCTTATGACCTCAATTTTTTTTTGGAGTCAGTTAGTCAGCTAGATAATTAGTCAGTGAGTTAGCAAGGATTTGAACTTCTACTTTGTAACAGTTTTGATGTAATACAGTGCTTTGATAATGAAGATGAGTTTTGATTTGAGCCAGCATTGAGTTAACTCAGAGGGCTGAAGCTCTTGGGTTAGGGCCCAACCCTAGCAACCAAAGCTCCTCTTTCTTGTATTGCATTCTAGCATAGCTTCTTGCTTTCTGTTCATTTGCTTCATCAAATGCATTCTCATTACAGCAACAGTATAGATTCATGCTTTCTGTTCATTCACTTAAAGAAGTTCATTTCCATTATAGCACTGGCATAGATGCATGGTTTGATTATTCATTTGGTTAAGTAGATGCATATTCATTATAGTGGTTCAGCATAGATTCATGGCTTTCCTGTTCATTTATTGAGTGGTTGCAGTTTCATTACAGCAGGGTAGAACAGAGTAGTTGTGTTTCAGTTTGTTCCATTTATGCTTTCATTTAATAAATATGTTGACAAAGAAAAGATCCACAAGGTTGCACATAGGTGTCTCTACCTCACCTCCTCCCTCTGGAACTGTGGTGTGAGGAAGAAACCCTGCAACAACCCCAAAAACACAAGGTTTTGGTTTTCACATAGGGTTGTCATTTAATGCAGTCACATGGTTCGTCATATCGTTACTTGGTTCATTTCATGGTCACTCACACATTTCCTGGTCATCTGTTCCTTCACCCTCTGCCTAAGACCTCACTCATATTGTCATTCTCCTTTGGCCCGAAACGCTTACACAGGAGTTGATAATTCGTGTTTCAACGATTTTACTGGTAAAATTCCTTCCACAAGCCAAATCGTCCAATCACCACTCAAATCCACTTTTTTACCTTTAAATCCCCACCGTCAATCTGCCTTGTTAGATCCAGCAGTTTTCGCACACCCGCTCACCAACCTGTGCGGTCACCTCTTCGCTGTAGATCTGCTTTGCTAGATCTGACAGTGTTCGCACCATATCGCGTGAATTTCTGTCCAAACGTTATCGAGCTAAGAGCACACGAAATGGGCGGTTTCCCCATACTACGTGTTGGCTAGGGAGGCTAATAACATGAATTTTCAAAATACAACTTATGGTTTTGAGGAAACGCGAGATACAGCTTACCGCCCTCCAAACCCGCTTGTCATTTCTGCATGTTTCTTTTCGTGCTCCAACCTCCACCGTTGCTCTGCCCTGCTAGATCTGATGGTTGCCACATCACCCGATTTCTTTATCGCCTTGAACTCTCCACCATCGATTTGTCTCTTGATCCGATGGTTGTCACGTCACCCGATCTTCGTCGTTCATATGTCGATCGCCTCCACGATATAATCCCAGCGTCCATCCTGTTAGTCCACCATATCTGCCCATTTGCCTACGTACCCTCCTCTAATCTAATCTCAGTTGTTCATTCGCCTTCCACCCGCCTGATCCAACGATCGTCATGCATTGTTGCCCATTACGTCCTCTTTTCACCATTTCGACCTTTGACCGCTTCTTCCACTTCAACCTAGACTTAGCCTAGTTGCCTTTGCCTACACCTTAGGATAGTTTTATGCCCTTTTACTTCTGCAACTTAGGTATTTAGCATTAGATTAGTGTTGTTTAGAAATTCTGCTTAGTATAGCTATTTTCATGATTAATTAGGTTATAGTGATTTAGGTTTGCATGTTGTTTTCTTCATTTCTGCAGTAGATTAGCTCTCCCCTAGACTAGTTTTTCCATCCTTCCATCAAACTTAAGCCTCTTTTGACCCTATAGAAGTCTAGCTTGGAACCCCTAGGGTCTCTTGCCAGATGAGCAGTGACAATAGGCAGTACCTTCACTTCTACTTGTGTATATAGCACAGTCACCTCCAAGTTTGTACGAACCCCGGGTTGATAAGTAAAGCTGGTAGCCCTGGGAGTTGCATCATTCTTGCTGCAATACCTAGGCTCATCACTTTTTGGCGTCATTTCCAGGGAGGTGTGAGAGTAGTAGTTCTTACTGCTCTTTTCTTCTATTTTGTAGTTTCCAACTTTCTTCCATTAGTTTACTTCTACAAAAGTAATCTAGTTTCTTTCTTACATTTAGTCATTTATCTGCTTTCCTTTCCATTCTGCAAATTTAATCTAGTTTCCTTTCCTGCAAATAGAATTTCAATTCAGTAAGTAGCTCTCTTTCTGTCAGTAGCATTTCATTCAGCAGTTTCAATTCAGCAAATAGTTTCCTTTTGTTAGGGTTTTCACTCAATTATGCAATTTAATTCTGCAAGTAGTTTCCATTATGTTAGTTGTTTTTCATTTAATCAACAATTTCCTTTCTACAATTAGTTTCCATCTTTAAAGAAAATCTCATAAAAACCCAAAAACATTTCCTCTCATGCCTCGTAGGATTAGGGATACTTCAGGAAAATTCTTGCCAAACCCCCCACCTCATCCAACAGTGAACCTCCTTTCGTCTTCACTGACGGTGAATTGGAAGCCCCTTTGGTTGAGAAACCTAACATATTTGAAGAACCTATAGGGGAAGAAGAAGAGGAAGAACCCATTCCTACTGAACCAATGGTTGAACACTTAAATGACAGAGGAGATAGAGGGAGAATTGTGAGTGCCTTCCCCATCAAGGAAACCAGTGGGGAAACTAAAATGAAGAACATAAGCCCCTCTGTTGTACCTCATTTCCATGGCTTGACCAAAAAGGACCCTGACACTTTCCTATTTGAGTTTGATGTTGTCTGCCGAACCTATGACTACACAAATGATGAGCAGAAGTTGAAACTATTTCCATCTACCCTCAAGGAGGCAGCATTGTGCTGGTTCATGGGTTTACCTAGAGATAGCATAACAACTTGGGCTCATATGCAACAGGCATTTAACAACAAATATAGGGACTAATGTAGGTCAAAGGACACTAAAGATGAAATTTTCAAGATGGCCATAGGCCATGATGAATCCCTAGAAGACTACGAAGAGAGATTCCAGCTCAGCTACAAAAGGGCAGGTGCACACTTGACCCTGAGTCACTGAAGTTGTTCTTTCTTAGAGGAGTGAGGGAGGATATCCTAAACACCTTACATATGTTATCAGGAGGAGATATCTGCCAACTACCCTATGAGTACATCAAGACTATCTTTAGAAACCATTCTAGGGCAGCCATAAACAAGGGTAGAAGTGGTCAACCTATGGCTAGTACATTGACCTCCAACTCATCCATCAAGGGTGAAATTGGAAATATGTTGGAGGACTTCAAAAGTGAGATGTTGCAAACCCTTGCCTTACAATTTGGATACCATGAATATTAGAAGAAAGCAAGAGGAAGCAAAGAGAGCCCTGCCCATCTTCTGTCCGAGGTGCACCAGAAGCAATCCTAGGAATGAATGCCCATTAAACTGTATTGAGATTTGCTCAATCTGTGAAGAAAACCACTCCACAGACAAGTGCCCTTCCTTACCTGGACTCAAAGTTGTATATCAAGGAGCTGAAGGGGTCACTGAGCAACTTTGCTACATTAACCAAAGGAGACCTCCTGGGCCTAGACCATACCATCAGGGTATGCAAGGATCATCCCATGCATATTACAGACCCAACCAAAACACAGCTACACCTTCTTGGGGACCCCCTGCCAATCCTTCCTGGTCTACACCCCCTCCTTGGTCCTATGCATCTTAATACCATTCCCAGCCACCCAACCAGTCATTTCAAACTTACAATCAGCCACAACATTAGTGGAATACCCCACCCCAAGGGTGGAGGCCCCAATTCAACAATGTTCCAGCTCTATTGCCTCCATCACCTACCCAACCATAACCCTTGCACTCTGCTCCACCTTGGCAACCACAGATGCCTGTCCAGCCAAATCCAAACCCAAACAATAGGCAGGCCCAACAAACATATGGTGGAGAGACATCATACCCAGCTTATGCTGTTGAAATTCAGGAGATCAACCTGAGATCTGGGAGAATTCTCCCAAATCACCAACCTCCCTCTCCACATAAGGAGGCTGAGAAAAAAAGAGAGGAAAGCAACCTTAAAGAAAATCCACCCTTTTCTGAAAGATTAGTCTAGCCACACCAGCCTACCTCAGAAGAAACTGAGGTTCTGGGAGAATTGGAAAACTTATGTGTAAAGATTCCCCTTCTCCAGGCAATCAAAGATGTGCCTATTTACAATAAATTGATTAAGGAGAAGAGCTTTAAGCATCCAAGAAGAATAAAAAGGATGCCCCTACCATTAATGTCATTGGGTAGTTATCTGACTTAATGCTAGGGCAGGCAATATGTCCAAAATACTTAGACCCTGAAAGCCCTCTAGTCAATGTCCACATCAATGGCACCATTGTCCCACACAGTCTAATTGATCTTGGGGCTACCATTAATGTGATGACCAAGGACACCATGCTCAAGCTTAACCTTCAAGGGTCATTAAGGAAGACCACAACAGTGTTGTAACTTGTAGACCATTCCATAGTCACATCTGAGGGAATTGTGGAGGATGTGATGGTCTCCATTGATTCCTGGGAGTACCTAGCAGATTTCCTAGTTCTCCAGCCCAAGGCTAAGCTTATAGGTTACCTTCTCATCCTTGGGAGGCCATGGTTGGCCACAGTTGATGCCTACATTAGCTGCAAAGCTGGGAATATGACCATCAAGATTGGGCATATGTCCAAACAATTAGTCCTATACCCTCTTGCTCAACCCTCCCTAGAACATGACTTACCTTTATGGTTGGAGGAGGAGGAAGAAGATGAGATTTATTCTGCAGAACTTTATACTTTGGAAGCCATCATAGGAGGAGGATAGCAAGATGAAGATGATTTAATTGAACACCTGCTTCAGAGTCCAACTCCTAGCTCATTACCCCTAGAAGAAGAAGTAAAAGAAACACTAAACAGTCATCAAATTGACTTATGCTTGGCTGATTCCAACCCACTTCGAGTCAAAACCATAGAATTTGGGCCAGAGAAAACCTTGAAGATTAATCCATCTCTCTCTACTTCAGAGGAGGAACAGCTATGCAACTTGTTGAGGGATAACTTAAAAGCCTTTGCTTGGAACTACAAGGAAATGAAGGGAGTACACCCCTCGGTGTGTACTCACCACATATACATCAAGGAAGGTTGCAAGTCAGACAGACAACCACAAAGGAGAATGAATCTAGCCCTCAAAGACATAGTCAAAGAAGAACTGCATAAATTGTTAGATGCAGGGTTCATTTACCCTATCTCTGACAGTGAGTGGGTCTCTCCTTTAGTGTTAGTGCCCAAGAAAAATGGGAAGTGGAGGATTTGTGTAAATTATAGGGAGCTGAATGAAGCCACCAAGAAGGATCATTTTCCCTTACCCTCCGTTGACCAAGTGTTAGATGGACTGGCAGGGAAGAAGTTATTTTCTTTCCTAGATGGATTTAGTGGGGACAACCAAATCCAAATCTGCCTAAAAGACTAGGATAAGACCACTTTCACCTGTCCATGGGGTAATTTTTCCTATAGAGTCCTTCCTTTCAGCCTGTGCAATGCTCCTGCCACTTTCCAGAGAGCAGTCCTAAGTATTTTTGCTGAATTAGTTCATGACGCTATGGAGATCTACATGAATGATTTTACACCTTATGGCTATGATTTCCAAGAGGACCTAACTAACCTAGGCAAAGTATTAGGCAAATGCATTGAGATGAACCTATCCCTCAGTCCAAAAAAATGTGAATTCTTAATGACTGAAGGGACTGTGCTAGGTCACTCAATATCTCAGCAAGTCGACCCAAACAAAGTAGCAATCATTCAAAGGGTCCCTCCTCCACAAAAGCAGAGAGATGTTAGGAGTTTCTTAGGGCTAGTTGGATATTACAGAAGGTTCATAAAAGACTTCAGCAAGCTAGCCTCTCCTTTGTTTGGATTATTGGCCAAAGATTCTGAATTTCTATGGTCAAAGAGTTGTCAAGAGGCCTTGGACGTTTTAAAGGATAAGGTAACCACTGCACCGATCCTTAGAGGCCCAAATTGGGACCTCCCTTTCCACATTCATTTTGATGCCTCACATAGAACCATAGGAGCAGTCTTAGGACAGGTAGAAACTAAATTGCCTTATGTCATCTACTTTACTAGTAAAAACTTGTCAAAGGCTGAACTAAACTATACTATGATAGAAAAAGAACTCCTGGCAGTTGTGCATTCATTGAATAAATTTAGGCATTACATTATAGGCTATCAGACATTTTTGCATACTGATCATGCTGCAATTAATTATTTAATGAACAAACCAGATGTAAATGCTAGAATCAACAGATGGTTACTTTTATTGCAGCATTTTGATTTAACTATTGTTGATAAGCTTGGTAAAGAAAATGTTGTTGCTGACTTTCTGTCTAGAATGAATATGCCTGCAGGTGAAAAAGGAATGGTGGATGATCAGTTCCCAGATGAGCATTTGTTTGATATTTCAGTACTTGACCCAGATCAAATCTTGAGAAGATGTGTAAGGGAAGAGGAGGTCTTTGACATCCTTCTAACCTGTCATAATGGGCCTTGTGGAGGTCACTTTGCAGAAAAAAGGACAGCATTCAAGGTGTTGCAAGTAGGCTATTATTGGCCTACTCTTCATCAGGATGTGAAGAAATATGTTACTCAATGTGATCAGTGCCAGAGGATGGAAAAGATGACTCCAAGGGATGAAATGCCCCTACATCCTCAATTGACTTTCGAGCCATTTGACAAGTGGGGCATTGACTTCATTGGGCCTATCAACCCTCCTTCAAAGCAAAAACAACACATCATTGTGTGCACTAATTATCAGACTAAGTGGGCAGAAACCAAAGCAATCAAGGTAGCAACAGAACTAAAAGTGGTTGAGTTCCTAAGGGAGAATATATTCTACAAATTTGGGTACCCTAGAGAACTAGTCACAGACGAAGGCAGCCAGTTCACCTCCAGCGTGATCAAAGAACTGCTCAAGCATCACAGGATCAAACATAGGACCTCCACTCCTTATCATCCACAAGTTAACGGGTAAGTGGAGGTGACCAACAGAGCACTGGAGAACATCCTGACCAAGGTAGTGAACAGTAGGAGAAAGGATTGGGCTAAGAGACTAGTTGAGGCCACCTGGGCCTATAATACAACATGGAAGACCACCACTGGGTTTACACCCTATGAGTTGGTCTATGGTAAAAAGGCTTTGATGTCCATTGAATTTGAATATAAAACATTGAGGATGGCAGCTCAACTAGATTCAGATCTCAGTCATGCACAAAAAGAAATGTTGTTCCATTTGAATGGCCTAGATGAATTCAAAATGCAGGCCCTCCTCCATACAGAGATAATTCAACTCTAGAGAAAGATCTGGCATGACAAACACATTAAGGAGAAGTTGTTTCAAGAAGGAGATTGGGCCTTATTATATGATTCAAGGTACAAAAACTTCAAGGGAAAGCTAAGAACAAGATGGCTTGGACCATATGTGGTGGAAATATGCCATGACAATGGTTCAATGTGAATCAGGACTATAGATGAAGAAGCCATTTCATTACTAGTTAATGGACACAGATTGAAATTATACAAGAGGCCTTCATCTAGATAAGAGTTCATTGATAACATCAATAAGACAGTGATGATGGTGGAGCAAGTTTCAGCTCCTCCCTCATCAGGTCACTGAAAAAAGAAAGAAAGAACAGAATGATGATTCAGGTGAAAACCTCCATGAGGCACCTGAGACGCATCTTTGGGTTGAAAACCTCCATGAGGCGCCTGGGTCCCATATTTGGGTTGAAAACCTCCATGAGGCAGCCCAAGGATGAGAAAAAAGGAAAGAAAAAGAAGATCCCTGGGTGAAAACCTTCCTTGAGGCGCCCAGGGCAGATACATAGGGTGAAAACCTCTCGAGGCAGCCTAGGTGTTTTTCAAAAAAAAGATATAATAATAAAAGAAAAATAAAAAAACATAATTTTTGTTTGCAGGAGGATGAGAAAGACAATCAAGGAGCAAAGAGAAGATCCAAAGGGGGCCCTTCCTCACATATGTTCATCTCCCCCACTCCTTACCATGCATCCATCCATAAATTCCATTGTTTTTTCACTCCACTACTTCAATTCAGGAGAAGATTATGTTTTCCACAACATCACCTCACCATTACCATCATCCCTACCTTCACACGCACTCCTACTCCCTCTGTACAACGGACAACAGAAGAGGCAGAAAAATGACCATACAGCAGCATCAGATATGCAGTCAAAAAACCATCAACAGACAACAGAAGAGGAAGAAGAATGACCATCAGCAGCACCTCTGATCTTTGAGACTTGCAGCATGGCATTAAGGCCACAGGTAAGTATCCTACTCACTCACTCATCTGCATCATTTGATCAAAAGTTGTAAAGGTTAAGAGGTAGTTGGTTTGTGAGTAAAAAGGTGGTCATGTTCCTCTAAAAAGGCTATGCCCTCCAAAACCTCATGATCCCTATAACATGGAAAGCCTTCAATGACTTACCAGTAGAGGATGACATCAAAACCTTCATCTATGATGTTAGTCCTTCTATCTATAAGGAGGAGGCAAAGCAAGAAAAAGCAGATACAGAGCTAGATGGGGAGGACATGGATACAAAAGAAACTAATACAGAGGGACATGATGAAGGAGAACATAAAGAAACATGATGTTGAAACATAAGAGAAAGAAGGAATTGAAAAAAAAAAGAGCAGCAAGAAACAAAAGAGCTAAGTGGCCTCAGGGACAGAGAAGCAGTTGAAAAATCAAACCCATGGCCCTAATCAGCATCTAATTGCAAATAATCCTTAGCTAACACTTAGATATATTGTTGTCCAAAGGCAAGCAAGTACACATTATGAGGATCTGATTAGGCTACTAAAGAAATGATAATATACATGCCTGCTAAAATAGATGACACACTTCCACATAGCTTGAAGATCAAAGAATATCAATGGGAAGAAGAAGAAAGGAAAGAAGACTGCTCTAAACAAGAAGAAAATACCATAGCAGAAGCATGAGATGTCAGAAAGGCTACTAGAGCCACTAAGTTGCTCAGAGGATGAGCAACACTTTCAGTACGGGGGTGATGATGAGACTCATCATTGAGTAATTATATGGGCCTTAGTTAGCCTTAATTCACCTCCTAACTTAGTCAAACCAACTATTCTCACAACTTATTGCAAACTTTTGATTATATTTTGCTTATGAGTTGAGTTAGAGTTTGATATTTTGCTTTGTGGTCTAATGTGCATGTAATGCAGGAATAAAGAATAAAAGCTAGGGAAATGTAGTGATAAAAGGCAAAAGCAAGGAACTATGGTAAAATACCTTGGTAAAAACTCAAATGGGACAAGGAAGAGGAATTACAAGAGGTAAATCCTCCTCATTTACTGCCCATCCATTCGAATACCCCTCCATTAGCTGAAAGTACAAACGGCCAAATTTGAAGTACTAAAAGATAGCCAAGCAAGTGGAAGTACAAGTAGCCTCCGTACTAGATGGCAATCGAGCTAGTGAAAGGGAAAGGACAAGTTACCACTAAGTTGCGAACTGTACCTCCCTAATTTCGAGGGAAGTCGTTGAGACTTTAGATGTATAAATAAAGAGGCTTAGGACCTCAGTTTTTTTGGGAGTCAGATAGTCAGCTAGATAGTCAATCAATCAGTTAGCAAGGATTTGAACTTCTACTTTGTAACAATTTTGGTGTAATACAGTTCTTTGATAATGAAGATGAGTTTTGATTTGAGCCTGCACTGAGTTAACTCAGAGGGCTGAAGCTCTTGGGTTAGGGCCCAACACTAGCAGCCAAAGCTCCTCTTTCTTGTATTGTATTCTAGCATAGCTTCCTGCTTTTTGTTCATTTTCTTCATCAAATGCATTCTCATTACAGCAACATTATAGATTCATGCTTTCTGTTCATTCACTTAAAGAAGTTCATTTCCATTACAGCACTGGCATAGATGCATGGTTTGACTATTCATTTGGTTAAGTAGATGCATGTTCATTATAGTGGTTCAACATAGATTCATAGCTTTCCTGTTCATTTACTAAGTGGTTGCAGTTTCATTACAGCAGGATAGAACAGAGTAGTTATGTGTCAGTTTGTTCCATTTATGGTTTCATTTAATCAATAGGTTGACAAAGAAAAGATCCACAATGTTTCTCATAGGTATCTCAACCTCACCTCCTCCCTTTGGGACTATGGTGTGAGGAAGAAACCCTGCAACAACCCCAAAAACACAGGGTTTTGGTTTTCACAAAGGGTTGTCATTTAATGCAGTCACGTGGTTCATCATATTCTTACTTGGTTCATTTCATGGCCACTCACACATTTCCTTTGTTCCTTCACCCTCTGCCTAAGACCTCACTCATACTGTCATTCTCCTTCAGCCCAAAACGTTTGCACAGGACCTGATAATTCATGTTTAAATGATTTTACCGGTAAAATGCCTTCCACAAGCCAAATCATTCAATCACCACTCAAATCCACTTTTCACGTTTGACTTTTTTTCATTTAAATCCCCACTGTCAATCTACCTTGTCAGTCACCTCTCTGCGGTAGATCTTCTTTCCTAGATTTGAAGGCCTTCGAGCCATATCGCGTGGATTTCTATCCAAATGTTATCGGGACGAGAGCAAGCGAAATGGGTGGTATCCCCATGCTACATGTAGGCCAGGGAGGCTAATCGGGTGATTTTTCAAAATACAACTTATGGTATTGAGGGCGCGCGAGATACATCTTACTGCCCTCCAAACCCACTTGTCATTTCCACACGTTTCTTTTCATGCTCCAACCTCCACCATCGATCTACCCTGCCAGATCTAATGGCTATCGCATCACCCGATCACTTTATCACCTTGAACTCTCCACCATCGATCTGTCTCTTGATCCCACGACTGTCGCATCACTCGATCGCCAACTGGCTTGGCCGATCTCCATCTTTCATCTACTCATCGCCTCTGCAATATAATCCCAGCCATCCATCCTGTTAGTCCACCATGTCCGCCCATTTGCCTACCTACCCTCCTTTGATTTGATCTCAGTCGTTTATTCGCCTTCCACCCACCTGATCCAACGGTCTTCATGCGTTATTGCCCATTACGTCCTCTTTTCACCATTTTGACCTCTGACTGCTTCTTCCGCTTCAACCCAAACTTAGCCTAGTTGCCTTTGCCTACACCTTAGGATAGTTTTATGCCCTTTTACTTCTGCAACTTAGATAGTTCGCATTAGATTAGTGTCGTTTAGCAATTCTACTTAGTCTAGTTGTTTTCATGATTAATTAGGTTATGGTGATTTAGGTTTTCATTTTGTTTTCTTCATTTCTATAGTAGATTAGCTCTCCCCTAGATTAGGTTTGCCCTCCTTCCATCAAAATCAAGCTTCTTCTAACCCTATAGAAGTATGGTTTGGAAACCCTGGGGTCTCTTGCCATATGAGCAGTGACAACAAGCAGTACCTTCACTTCTACTTGTGTATATAACACAGTCACATCCAAGTTTATACGAATCTCGAGTTGATAAGTAAAGTTGGTAGCCCTGGGAGCTGTAGAATTCTTGCTGCAATACCTAGGCTCATCAAGGTAACATTGCACAGTACCTCATCTTTGAAGGGCTTGATGCCATACGACATGCAACACTATTAGTTGACATGGATTTCTTATTCATGGCTCAACCAACCAATAACGTATGAATGAACGTGTGGCACTATCAACAACTTCAATATAATTATGACCTCATTTGGGATCAGCTTCTTCTAGCTCGCACTATCAACAATGAAATGTAGTGGGGTTCCCTTCACCCACATCTATGAATGGAAGAGGTGATCCCCCTCCTCAGGATCCTTTGAGTATTCTAGTTAGATCTTTGTGGTTGTGATGGTAGCTTACAAGGAAAAAATGAAATGCAAGAAAGGAAATGGAGCACACACAAAGATAAATGTAACAAAGAGCGCACTAATGTACTAAAAGACCAACTTCTATTGATAAATAAAATACTAGAATATTCTAGAACACAAACTGGCTAGGATGGTGCTAGTTATCTCTTAAGGGGGAGAGATAAAAACTACACCCATTCACAAAAATTTAATATAATAGGCTAAAACAATGACCTTTTAACATAAAGAAATAACCCTATAGATCCAAAACCCTAACCCTAAAAGATGAAGTGCCAAAAGGTTTGTAGGCCCTAAGGTGGTTAGTTGGTACATCAATATCCCTAGGGTGAAGCTTTTGCATACAATGTTTGTTTGGGGTACACAATAGCTTGTTAGAAATAACTACCTAAGGATTACAAATTTTTATTATGGATGGGGAATTCCATGGCAACCTCTTGCCACCAAAATCACAAAAAAAATATCGTTTGGGGCCTTAAATGGCCTTGGAAGTTTGGGACACAAAAAACCATAGAAAATTTTCCAAGAAGATGGAGAATTGTTGAGCCAACAAAAAATGTCGGTGGCCACTAATATGCACCTAGATTGATCTATAAACTTCCATGGATATTCCACTAGACAATTCATCACAACAGATCTAATAATGTTATCTCAAAACTCTGAAAAATTCGACACTATTACAACTTATTAAACTTTAAGGTCTATTAATTTAATTGTAATTAGTGCATGCATGCAAATATAAATTATGCGTAAAAGTATACAATGAAAAAATAATCTCACACACACATAAGACACAAGATATGCTCTCTGGGAAATCCTTTCGGGAGAAAACCCAGTTGGAAGGTGAGGCTTCTTCGCTCTCTTTCTTTGTCTGGGAATATGGTTGCAAGTACAAAGAAGTAATACATGTGGCCCACGGGCTACTACAGTGTACAAATCCTTTCTATGTTCTCTACCTCCTATCTCTCCTGGCTATCTTTTCTCAGCTATGGAACAAAATGTTGTCGAAAGAATGGAATGCCCCTTCCTCCTAGTTGCCCATATATAACACAGCCTGATAACCTACTAGTGGTTAAGTTTGACTACATAAAATCTTAACTAGAGTTACAAAATAGACTCTTCTAGAGTCTTTTACATCAAAAACACGTGGCTAGCCCCTTTTCCATGAATAATGGGGGCTGACGCGACGTCCTCCCAAACTATAGGTGTGAAAACAGGAAGGTCAACTTTAGAGTGGCATAACTTTTTCATACGGACTCTAATTGACGAGTTTCTTGCGTCGTTGGAAAGGTATCTATGTGTAGAATAGTACAAAAAGTTTTTGTGCCAGAGCAACAAAGTTTTAACCCCAAAAATGTCGTTTTAATGCCCCAAAACGCTCCCAGAAGGTTTCATACCTCGTTTCACCAAACTGGATCCCAACGGTAAAAATGCTCCTACGAGCTGATTCCTTCACTTTTTCCACTCCAAATGCATCAATATGGATGACAAAAAATACAATGATCCAGTTTGGATCACACCTCCCCATTTCGGGAGGCTTTTTGTCCCCAAAAACTTTTATTGAATGAGGTGAGGTCATTTTTCCTCCACCTTCTCTCTGGTGTACCATTTAGCTTTGCCTGGAAGTTGTCCCTTCAACCCAATCTGCCAAAGGTCATGTTGCCCCTGGCTTGCAGTTCTAGACCTCTTCTGTAAAATTGTATCTTCGATCAATTTTTCCTGAGCGTCTGGTGCCAAATGCTCCACAGAAGGTGTTATCACTTAAAACCACAGTTCACCTATGTCCAAAGATTCATATAAAAAAAATTTGTTTAAGTCAATAGGTTTCTATGTGTGTCACTTTGAAATTAGAATTTCAAAAGGTATTGATGTCCTTGTAAAAAACCTTTAGATGTCCTCCATCATTATTGTTTAAGGCATGTCTTGTCTTGTTTGCGTCATTTGTATTTTGCGCGGTTTCGTAGCGCAATCTGATTGGCTAATTTAGCTGCGCAATCATTTTTCCACCTTTTCGCAGCGTATCATTTAGCAGCCATTTCGTAGCGCGGTTTGTCAATTCATAATTGTTTGCGCTACGAAATCGGGGATTCGGGGTTTTTTGCAGCGCATTTTCTTGAAATGTCAAATTTGGGGAGATGAGTCATTAGGTCCGTCCATATTTTGTCAGTTGATGTCTTCTCCAGGTCATGATAGGTTATCATTCCGC
>APFE030794606.1:4028-17382 GCA_000404065.3 Pinus taeda | reverse complement strand
CAATGTTTTACATGTTCTGTAAAAAACCAAACTTACGGGCACACCCGTGAATAATAAAAAAACAATAAAATTAAACTATATGACATTGCCCATGCCTCTATTTAATTTACGCCCATACATGCCCTAAAACAAAATTAAAAATACACCTATGCATATGACAAATATTTAATGAAGGTATGGTCAAAATAAAACTTGACTTTACTCCACGCAATATTTAATGTTGGCCGTATGCAGGTTGAGATGCCAGTCAACCGTTGATTTGCCCTCCTGGAATCGAACCGCTCAGGTGAATATCGGAAGCGCTTTTTAACCGAACTTTACTCCACGTAACATTTATTGCAACCTTGTATGCAGCTTTGAACAATCAACGGTGGATAATGCTGGAGCACATCAGACGGTGGAGGAGAATATCGGAAGCCACTTTTTAACCGAACTTTACCTTCCGATAAAGTGTCGGAGGGTGATGTCACGCCTCATCCACGCGTCAACACTAAATTGTATCGGAGCTCTTGTGTACGGAAACTGCCTTCAACCAAAAGCGGTCTGATAAAGTTACGGGCGGTTTGTGGTTTCGCAACTGTGGTTTGGAGGGATAGTACGGCAGCGTTGAAATTACATTTTCAACAACTGAGCGACCAACATGAAGGAGAAGGCCGTCATGGACACGATAATAATTCCAGTTAAGCCCAATGTGTTGATTAGGGACTCTGTAAAGGAGTCTTAGAACTCTACTCGTGAGAATCATTATTAAAACTAACAATAATAAACCAGAAATTCATAGTGAGGCAAGTGTAAGGCAAGCTGACATTATATATTATGATAGGACATCATTTTCATGAGTCATAAAAGTTCTTTGTGGAAATAATTTCGAACCAAAATTTTAACGTATGATCTCCATAGGCCATGTGGACCCACATGAGGGCCACATTCTTTACCACTCCATTCTCCAAAACAAGCAAGCAAGTCTTGGACAACGCCACGTTAAGTTGTAGCATGCCAACATGCAGGTGTTACCTTGGGGCCTGATGGATTACCTTGGCAACAAGGTGAGGAGCATGTCTGTCAAAAAGTGATTCACATGATTTATGAGAACAACTCGTGTAAAGAAATTATGAAGTTGAAATTATTACATTGCCTTGGAACTCATCAAGTGATATGGAAAATGATTACGAGGCAATGTTGGAATTGCAGTTTGCTATTTAAATTGCAAATCTTTGCACATAATTTAGAGGGAAAGACTAAAACTAACCTATATTTTAGGAACTTAGAATTGAGCTTCAAGTTGGGCATATCTTTAAAAGTTGGGTGTGTATTTAAAGGTTTCCATGAAGGGAAAGGTATATTTTGCACTCATCTAC
Source organism: Pinus taeda (assembly GCA_000404065.3). Classification (NCBI taxonomy): domain Eukaryota; kingdom Viridiplantae; phylum Streptophyta; class Pinopsida; order Pinales; family Pinaceae; genus Pinus; species Pinus taeda. The sequence goes on along the minus strand of APFE030794606.1, from coordinate 16,024 downwards.
AAATATTTCACTAATGGAGAGAGTTTGAGGCCAAAAGAGAAGCACCTCAAAGTATAAATTGAGATACTACAATGGCCTGTAATTGATATGGACGTAGTCAATTTTTGGTCACATTTTTCCATCGTACAATTCAGAAAGCAGGTTAAAACACCACATCGTGAACCAACCTCGTACCACGGGCCATTACAATGAAGGAATTGAACTCATCTATGTTGTGCTAGATGTCGTCGGGAAAGAAGCCAGTCTGGACTTGGTAACAACTACGCCAAGGGCCATTACACTAAAGGGGTTGAACTCATCATTTCTGTGTTGGATGTTGTCGGGAAAGAGGCCGAAAAATGCAGCTGTCTCCAAGGTAAACTAATGTTTCTTTATGTCAATAGTCCAGATTCTCATTGCTATTGTGTATTGATTATCTTGGTTTAATGGTAACTCTCAACAAAGTTTTGCTAAATTTGGAGGCAATTATTACCAGGTAAGAAGAAAAATGATACGAGTGGCTTTAATTCTAATTCCACATCATTTCTTTAACAAAAAGGAGATTCAAAACAAATACAAATTTATCTAAGCGTAACTAGATTCAAGTTTATCTGACCTTAACCATATTTTAAATTCGATTTGACTCATCCGAGGTCCAACCCTATTTCTTTGTGGCTAGACACTTCGATAATCTACAGCAAGAGATGGTTGTAAGTTCAGAAATGTTATGGAAATACATATTTTAGTAACAGAGTACTCAAAATATATATGTAAATTTGAACTTGGAAATGTCCAATACCTATAATTTCTCATGTCCCACAACTGTGCGTACAAGGTCCAATTGGTTTAAGAAAATTGATGCTTTCAAATGAAGATGAAAATTAAAGATTAAGAAAATTGATGCGTTCGGATGAAGATAGAAATAAAAAATTAATCCTACAATAGTCAATACAAAAAGAGTTGGAATTTGACGGGAAAAATGCCTGTAATAAGGTATTTTAGTGGTTAAATACGTTTAAAAAATATAAACTAGCAATTGCACCACATGTTGCAATGGAAACGCCCTAAGGCTATAGTATGTTATAAGAAATTTTAGAAACTGGATAAATATTGAAAAGAAAGTATTTAATTGGATCATCCATATGAAGTTTTTGTTGACTTCTTACTAAAAGAAGTTTTTTACAAAGTTATAAGGGAAAGAAGATTTTTACAAAGTTATAAGGGATATAACGAAGATTTTTATTGGTATTAAAAATGATGAGCTAAGCCATTATGGAGTAATTTAGTATGTTTTGACTCGTGATTATATCATTTGATTGTATACTAGGTAATAATAAATTTAAAAGGAAATCATAAATATGGGCACATCACTTTTGTGGCCCATGGGCCTAGAGCCCGTGGATTATATGTGATGAAGTTGTTAAAAGCTTGACGATTCTCTATTGTAATATTCATGAATTGAGTGGAGGGCTCGCTTTGGCTGGTTTGGTCTGTTTTAAGCCATGAGAAATAGTAAATATATTATTCAATTTTCTCCTAAGAGATTCGAGGGTAAAATATGGTGTCATGTATTTTTAATTGTTTATGTGTTATCATATATTATAAAATGTATTTATTTCTATCTCATTTTTAAGTGACAAGTGGTTTCAAACGATGATGGTTGCAAATGTCAAAGCATTATATGTTGAGGCTAAAACTAACATAGAGAAGCCTGGTTGGGATTTTACCTACATACATGAATATTGTATGAGAGGAAATAGAGGTCTAGTAGGGTGATATGCAACTACAAAAGTGAGATCTTTATATGTTGAGGCTAAAACTAACATAGAGAAGCATGATTGGGATTTTACCTACATACATGAATATTGTATGAGAGGAAATAGAGGTCTAGTAGGGTGATATGCAACTACAAAAGTGAGATATAGTAAGGGGATCAACTATGTGTTAAAATGAGAGAATATAAGTTCTGAATAATAATAATAACAAAAAAAGATTATTTTGGAGATGAAAATTTTAAATTACATGTATATGGCGCCCAGATGTAAGATTGTTGCAAATGACAAAGCATTATATGTTGAGGTTAAACCTGACGTAGAAAAGCCTCATTGGGATTTTACCTACATGCATGAATATTGTATGAGAGGAAATAAAAAGGTCTAGTACGGGGATATGCAACTAAAAAAGTGAGATCTAGTTAGGAGAGAAACTGTGTGTTAAAATGAGAGAATAGCCACATAAGTCCTGAATAATAATAACAAAAAAATATTACTTTGGAAACGGAAATTTGTAAATTATTGAATAGAAATAACAAAAAAAATATTACTTTGCAGGTGAAAATTGTAAATTACATGTATATGACACCCAAAAGTAGGACTTGGCCTATCCTTTCTTGGAGTAGACCTAGGTGATAGGAGAGAAGGGCATGCAAATGTTTAAAGGGGTGATTGCATGAGAGGAATCAAATATTTTAATTAGTAAATATCTTATTTTAAATGTTTTCATTCATATAATATATATATATATATATATATATAGATAATTTAATCTTATGTTGTTAATGATGGAGTAGATTTGTAGCCCTGGGACAACTCAACTAATGATGGTTGTGTAAGTAAATGAAGTATTATATGTGAAGAGGTTTTTGGTTCACATCAGCCCAATTCACATATATATGTAGAATGGTCATATCTAAGCGCCTAGCCAAGAGGTTATAGTAGTGGGAAGTTATAGTAGTAGTGGTTGGAATCGACCCCATGTCTCATGAGTATGAGATTGGTCCAATTGCCAATTCCTTTAGATACAAAGGAAAAAAAAGAAGATAGATTAGATCTACATGTTCTTAATTTTTCAATATAATCTCATGTTGAACTTTTTATGTAACATTATGTTTTCTTGACAACTTCTCTCCATATTGAAAAACACCTAACCCCCCTTAATTGTAACACACAATTACAAAAATATATTCTTTAAATATTTAGATATAAGAAATAGATCTTACACACTAAAAACACCCTACTAAGATTATTTTCAACCAAAAAACAAAAGAAATACACTAAAAATTATTAGAATTATTCTTTCATTAATAATAAAACAAGTTATTGGATGTTAATATTATTTTTCTTATTGAAACTTGGGAGCACGAAGAATCTAAGGTCCCTAATATAGATGGCTTTACATTATGGTCTATCTGGAATAAGTGATCCTCTCATAGAGGCATTGGGGGTATAGCTTGTTACATTAAGAAGAACATCTCTCCCCATGCTAGGATTTATAAAAACGACCCTTACAACAAATATAGTTCGATATAAATTATTGACGTTTATGATAAAAAGACCTACATAGCAATCTGTTACTCTCCCCCATCAATTCTAAATTCTATAAGAAAAAGAATCTAGATAAAAATAGTCCTTGCAATGGTTTAGACAATGATATTTCTAGCCTAAGGAATGAAGGCAATATCCTTTTAATGGATAACTTTAATGCTTGAACTTCAAGCAACCAAGCTATTCTTCTAAGCAATCATTCTAACCCTAATCCTATTTGGTAAGATGAAGACATTCCTCTCGCTAGTCGGTTCAAAAGGAGCTCTGAAGACCTTGGGGAGAATTTGTTTGGGTCAGAGCTAGTCAAGCTCTGTAGTTCTTAGGATCTCATAATTTGCAACGATCTAAATAAGTGGCCTAATTCTTGACAGATGACTTGCATCCATGGGCTTGGTTATAGCGTGGTAGACTATGTTATCTCTCATCTCCCTCTATACAATGAAATAACAAATTTTGACATCTTAGACGGCCACGAGCTTGACTCTGATCATAGGCCTTTACTTATAACTCTCAACTTTTTCATGCGTAGATATCCCATAGAAGATAATCCTTATAGCCGAAAGAAGTTAATCTTTGATACAAATAATAAAGATCTCTTTTTAAATGAATTAAAAACTATTTTTCTTCCTTTATCTAGTATAGACAAGATAGAAGATCTCTATCATAATTTTACTACAACCCTTTTATATTCTATTAACAAGTTCTCGATTGAAGTTTCAAGTAATAAAATCAATTGCAAAACCAACCCATGGTATAACAAAGATTGTAAAAGTGCGAGGAGAGCAATTAAGGAAGTTGTTGATGAATCTCTTAAAATTGGCAAGATAAAAGTATACAAAGCCCTAACTAAAAGGAAACAAAGGCAGTATATTTGTAAAGGACAAGAGAATCTCTTACACCTCTCTATGATAGCTCCTAAGAAATTCTAGAGGCAGATTCTAACTAGGAAAACTAAAGATAATAATAAAATTGCTTTACACAGCTTGAATTCCTATCTTAAAAAGATTCATGAATCTCCAAATGTCATGGATAACTTTGAAACCCTTCTCACAATGAAAGAATATTTCTCATTAGAAGACATTGACTTTGGGGTTAATCGCTTGGCTAATGGGAAAGCTAAGGACATTGAAAGTTACCAGGCGGAAATCTTAAAAAATTGAGGTCTTATCCTCATCCCCCACATTCACAAGCCTTTCAATCAAGCGGTCAAGAAAGGGTTCCCTAAACCATGAACTGAAAGCCTCATTATCCCTATTTTTAAAATTGGGGATACAAATAACCCCTCTACTTATCAGACAATTGTGATCAACCCTCTCCTAGCCAAGTTATATAGTATTATTTTGGAAAGGAAGTTGAGCATATGGCTTGAAAGTTAAGGTAAGTGATCTAAGGGCCAAGTGGGTTTTAGAAAGAAACACTCATCAACAGACCACCTTGTTATGCTTAGGATCATTGTGGAGGAATGCCACAATGATAAATCCAATCTCTTTTGTTTCTTTGTGGACTTTAGAAAGGCTTTCGATACGGTTCCTAGAAACAACCTTTGGAACATATTAGAAGAGCTAAAGGTTCCTTTTGAGTTGAGAGCTACCATTATAAGGTTATACAAGAATGTAATTGCCAAGTTAAAGAGCAATGAGGGGTTGTCAAAAGATATTAAGTGTAATATTAGAGTTAAACAAGGTTGCCCCCTATCCCCTACCCTATTTGGCATTTACATCAACAAGCTAGAGGGTTGTTTAGAGGAAGCAAGATGTGCTAGCATGATCTTAGTTGTGATAGGCATCATCCTTCTTCTCTACGCAGACGATATTGTTCTTCTTGCAAGATGTCCATCTGCTCTTGATAAGAAACTTATACTTCTCAAGGATTTGTGCTCTACCATGGGTATAATTGTTAACACTGACAAAAAAATTTTATGATTATTAAATTCAAGGACACTTATGCTAATTTTATGTGTGACAATAGTAACTTGGAGGAAGTGTCTTCCTATAAGTACCTGGGAATTGATATTCATCACAAGCTCAAATGGAACTATAACATTGAGGAAAGGATTAATGGGGGATGGAAAGCTTATTTTGGTCTTGAAAATAATTGTAAAACGACAAACCTCGTAATGTGGGATAGAAAGAAGTTCCTATTTGAAACTTTAGCCACTCTAATTATCTTATATGGATGTGAGGTTTGGGGTTGTAGCATCTCTAGAGAATTGTGGAGAAATATTGAGAAAATCCAGAAACGTTTTATAATGTATAACCTCAAAATTAAAAGCAACACACCCTATACTATTCTCCTTATAGAAGTGGGTATTTCCCCTATCGAGAGCCTAGCTATGACTAGGCTTTTATTGTACAAGCACAAACTCAATAACATAGGAGACCATAAACTTCCTAAGCTAGCTTTAAATTCCAGCCAAAACCACCTAAGGCTCAAACAAGGTTGGTATAGAGACTCTAGGGCCCGGTTAAACCATTGGGAGATCGACGGGAATATTGCATTGCAAAAAATTAATAACATTAAAAATATTATTACTTCTAATATTGAGAAAATCCAGAAACGTTTTATAATGTATAACCTCAAAATTAAAAGCAACACACCCTATCCTATTCTCTTTATAGAAGTGGGTATTTCCCCTATCGAGAGCCTAGCTATGACTAGGCTTTTATTGTACAAGCACAAACTCAATAACATACGAGACCATAAACTTCCTAAGCTAGCTTTAAATTCCAGCCAAAACCACCTAAGGCTCAAACAAGGTTGGTATAAAGACTCTAGGGCCCAGTTAAACCATTGGGAAATTGACGGGAATGTTGCATTGCAAAACATTAATAACATTAAAAATATTATTACTTCTAAGTTCAAAGGAAAAATGTGGTGTGAGAAAGATTTAGTAGTTAAAAGAAAACTAAGATATTATAAGGAGGCCATCAACCCCACCCTAGAAGATCAAAAGTGTCTCTCTATTTTAACTAGCTCAAAGAAGAAAATTAATATAGCCAAGATTAGAACGAATTCTCATGAGCTCCATAGTGAAATGGGTCGTTGGACAATTCCTAAAACACGATGGATGGAAAGGTTCTACCATCTTTGTGAGAATGCGAACATCGAAGATGAAAATCACTTCCTCTTAGAGTGCCCCACATACAACCACATTAGATCTCAGTTTCAAAATATTTGTTGCAATACTGAACTTCCTAGCCTTTTACGTTGTCAAAATTACAATGAGATCATGAGGCTTCTCTCCGAGCTTTTTGAGCATAGGAATAAAATATTAAATCAAACTAAGTAATTTGTTTCTTTAGGTCCAATAGACCAAAGTTTGGTCTCAGTGGACGTGAACCATCATCATCATCATGATATAATTTGAAATGTGAAGGAGAAATCTAAAATAATATTAAATTTTGTAAAATTATTTGACTTAGATGCCCATTGAAATAATTGAATTTCCAAATATTATTTTAATTTTATAAATGTTTCATCTTAACATAAATCTTTTTAAAAGAAGACAAGGTTAAATACCTTCATAAAATTGTGAAAATATTTTAATTTCTAAGCCACACTTCTATGGTTGAATATATATAAAAGTTACCATTTCAATTATCAAATTTATTTTAATTTAATTTATAAGGTACTCAATACTAATTTTTTCATTTTACTTTTTTCCTTAAACATATACATTTGGTTAAATTTATACATATTTATTTAAAAAAATATAAACATGTAAATACATTTTTATTTTTTCTAATTAATTAAAGATTAATATTTTTTTTTTTTTCATTTTATATTTTATAGTAAAATTCATTGTTTTAACTTTTACAATTTAAATTATTTTTTTAATTTAATTATTAAAAAAAGTTTTATAAAAATTAATTATTTAAAATAATATTAAAAATTAAAAATTTATATAATTAATTTTTTTTACTAATATGAAAATTTAATTTAAAAAAAAATAAATTTTCTAAAATTTTTATCATCCAAGTAAATGAATTAATTATGTTTAGTTAATTAGTGATCATATAGAAAGTTGGTATTACACATGCACACAATCTCTTTTATGATATTTTTCAAAAAGTATTTTTAATATAGTAAAGATCAATTGCAATATTAGGTACTCAATCACATATTAAGTTGGTTGATCAAATTCACTTGCTGATATTTACAATGGAATAAGAAAATATCTTTTAAGTTATTTTGATTACCATTCCTTACTAGATATAAGACAAAATTGATAAAGAAATGTACATCTAAAAGGGGCAAAACATCCAATAATTCAAGTAAACTTTGTCTATTTATTTATTATTATAGCTATCCCATATACACTCATATTAAATCACAATTTAAAAATATTTGTTACAATACCAACTTCTAATTATTATAGATATCCCATATACACTCATATTAAATCATAATTTAAAAATGTTTGTTACAATACCAACTTCTAAACCGTTAAACTCATAAAAAAAAAATATTTGTTATGATACCAACTTCTAAACCATTAAGCTCATAAAAACAGTTTAAGCTCATAAAAATTTAAAATAATTTATGATTGGATTTATTAAAAATAATTCAAATATATAAACAAAACTATAAAGCAAATCAATATATTTATGGGACCAATAAGTTTAAAAAATAATAATATTATTTTTTCTTATTTATAGTCTAAATCTTTTTCAAAATATTGTAATATTTATTTTACCTTAGTTATAATAATTTCTTACTTTTTAGATAAGAAGCAAGGGCTAAATTACACTTGTTAAATATATTATTCACCATTAGATAAACAAGGCATAGGAATTGCCAAGATAGTCAAAAGTGTCCGGAATCTAAGAAAAAAAGTTAAAAAATCTTGTAGAGACAGTGTTTGAATGATGTTTTTGATAGTGGAAATAGATTCAACACTACAAAAGCCATTGATTTGGAATGTTTATTTTGAATGTTATAATGGAAATAGATTCAACACTATAGAAACCATTGATTTTGAATGTTTGAGTTCGTAGAAAACGAGAAACATATTTGAACCAGTAACCACGAGAAACAATTACAATTATTTGGCTGCCAGCGACGAAGAAATGGTTGGTAAAGTCATGTGAGTTCGAGGCACTATATATATACTATTAAAGTGTGTCATGTGCTGGGAAGGGCCTGAGGGATTACCTTGGCAACAAGGTGAGGCACCAGGCATATTAAAAAGTGTATAATAAACACATGGACTGTCATGGTTGAATACTGCACATTCTGCATTTTAGTTCTAGTTAGTACATGAGATGCATACAAAAGACAACATACAACATATACAAGTACACAATTACAGTTTGAATTTTTTTCGTTTCCTTTGGATCCATTCGGAAAGGAAAGCTTAAAAGCCACGTGGATCATGAATAAGAGAAGAGTTATGCCGAAACACTCAACATATCCAGCTCAAAATCAAAATAATCAAGCATACGATTAGGGTTGGATTAGTATTCACTTTTCACACATTAAGTCTACATAGTTCTCGTAAGACCATGACCCTCACTGGCTATTGCGCTTGAATACCGATTGCCCAGTCTACAAGACCATGACCCTCACTGGCTATTGCGCTTGAATACCGATTGCCCAGTCTACATTCAGTACTTATGCAAATCGGGTTTCAACTTTCAAGATGAGGGTCTATGACTAAGCATTTGAACAATTCAGAAACACTTCTCCATAGGCAGTGACACTGAAGTAGTTGCCTTCAAATATAAAATGATCACAAAATAAGGTTGAAGAGGCGTAGAACAGAGAATTTTTCACTTACAAGTGAAGCATCTTTCCTCCCCAAAATCCTCGGTCCCAATCTTCTGCCTAGGCAATTTGGAAAATGAAAGCCAAAAAAGGTTAACTACATACCCATGGTAATACTATGTACAAATTTGAAGTGCCCACATTCAATTTAAATCACGGAGGGAAAAAATAAAGGGAGGGAGAGAGAAGCATGTCTCACCCTTCAGGCTTTCAAGTTGAGTAAATACAAAACTAGGGAGTGGTAAAATCTCACATTTATGTAAATACCGAGAGATATATTTTCCTTGTTTCGCTATCTAGTCCACCTGCAATTTATAATACCATATAAATTTCATAACAGGACATGATGAAAAATCACTAACAGTGTATAAGTGCTAGCCCAAATAGAAATGGCAGAGTTTAGTGCAAAGCAGTAGGATAACTGAACCCAAATGTTATGGGAAATGAAGCTGAAACATGAGGAATTTTACTAACCTTGCAAGCTAGGGAACAATAAAAATATGGTTCCTTCAATAATATTTCATAAGTTCCACACATGTTTCCAGATCCTTTGAAAGGCCAAGACTGTGGCCTATGATTTCGGAAAAACACCTTAGATGTTGATGGTGTAGAACTGAATAATAAGGCAACAATTGACGAAAGTGAGGACTTTTATTTGCTGAAGAGAATTTTGAATCCAATGCAAGAAGATTACCATGATATTTGGAAGCCTAAAAAAACAATAACGAAGGTTCAAGAAGCTTCAATCAATCTAGTTTTTGAAATTAATTAACAGGAATTTATGGAATTTTATGCTAAACTTATAGTGACAGTGTCATGTCACATCGAGTAATTCAGATTCAAGAAAGCAGTCATCGACCTTCAGAAGGTTAACTTTGTTGTTTATTTTAATGAAAAAATATGAGCAATCGCTCGCCGATGCACAGAAGTACGGATATGGTCAGGTACAACCAAGCATGCTGCATGATATTTGCTGAGTTATCTTTTAATAAATATAATTTGTTAGCAAATCATTATTTTGATGGAGAAAGTGAAAAGAATTTACGCAGCTATGTACCGTTTTCTTGTACCATTGGTGTTTGAGATATATGAAGCTGGCGTGAATGATAAGAAGAGTGTAACGCTTGAATAAACAAATAGTGAGCATACCAGAAAGTATTGAAGGCGACTAGCTTATGCAGAGGCCATGGTAGTTTGACTACGTTTCTCCTTAAACTAATGTTGGGGATTTTTCTGGTAAAATCTCAAAAACACAAAAATAAGACACACAAAGTCAATGCTCTGTTTTCTTTACTCCACAAGATATTTTTACACACAGAAGTTTTAAAATTTTTACTAAGTATTGCACCACCATAAAATATTTTTATTCATTAAAATCAAAATTACTGATACATATTCATCATGTTTCACTCAGAGGAATTCACCAAAACATTTCAACAAAATTACTCTGTCTTCTTTGAAATTTTACACCACTGTGTGTAAAAATTTCATTTACTTTCACTGCTGTGTGAAAACAAAGATTACAAGGAATTACTGCAAAACTTACTGTTCCCTTTTCACTGCTTTGTGAAGCAATTCATGGTTTTTGATACAAACTTCCCCCTGGTTTTCCTCATTCACTTCTTCACCTTCGCTCCTGCACTGCTGTGCGTTTTTTGTTTCACTTCCAAAAATTGACCAACCACAATGTTTTACATGTTCTGTAAAAAACCAAACTTACGCCACACCCGTGAATAATAAAAAAACAATAAAATTAAACTATATGACATTGCCCATGCCTCTATTTAATTTAGGCCCATACATGCCGTAAAAGAAAATTAAAAATACACCTACGCATATGACAAATATTTAATGAAGGTATAGTCAAAATAAAACTTGACTTTACTCCACGCAATATTTAATGTTTGCCGTATGCAGGTTGAGATGCCCGTCAACCGTTGATTTGCCCTCCTGGAATCGAACCGTTGAGGTGAATATCGGAAGCCCTTTTTAACCGAACTTTACTCCACGTAACATTTATTGCAGCCTTGTATGCAGCTTTGAACAATCAACGGTGGATAATGCTGGAGCACATGAGACGGCGGAGGAGAATATCGGAAGCCACTTTTTAACCGAACTTTACCTTCCGATGAAGTGTCAGAGGGTGATGTCACGCCTCATCCATGCGTCAACACTAAATTGTATCGGAGCTCTTGTGTACGGAAACTGCCTTCAACCAAAAGCGGTCCGATAAAAGTATCGGCGGTTTGTGGTTTTGCAACTGTGGTTTCGGAGGATGGTACGACAGCGTTGAAATTATATTTTCAACATTCCCCTTTAATTTCAACTGTTGGGCATTCGGTCATACCCAGACACCTCCTCAAAAATTCAAAGATTTTCTTATCCAGTGGCTTTGTCAAGATGTCTGCAACCTGTTCTTGAGTCCTGCAATGTTCTAGAACAATTTCTCCATTGTTCACCAATTCTCTGATGTAGTGAAACCTTGTATCAATGTGTTTAGTTCTCTTATGAAACACTGAATTCTTTGAAAATGCAATAGCTGAGCTATTGTCACAAAAAATCACTGTCGCTTTTGCCTGCTCTTGGCCTAAGCTCCTAAACATCCTTCTCATCCAAACTGCTTGACATACTGCTGTTGTAGCTGCCACATATTCAGTCTCTGCTGTAGACAATGTTACAATGCACTGCTTCTGAGAAGCCCATGAAATGGCTCCTGAACCCATATGAAAAACATAACCGGAAGTGCTCTTCCGATCATCAACACTTCCAGCCCAATCACTATCAGTGTATCCAACCAAATCTGAATGTTCTGAGACTTTATATAAAATTCCAAACATTTTGGTACCTTTGACATACCTCAAAATTCCTTTTGCTACCTGCCAATGTGCCTCCTTTGGCCTCTCCATGAATCTGGAAATTAAACTAACA
>APFE030794604.1:0-38255 GCA_000404065.3 Pinus taeda | reverse complement strand
CTACTTGTTGTTTCATTTTATTTTATGCTAATACAAAGTGGTCCTTCAATAATTAAGGAACCTCTTACTAGTGATTGATGTGTTCATTCATTTCTTGAGCCTCAAGTTTCGATCAATGGTTGTGTTAGATGGAGGGTGATACCGATAAAGTTCCATAAACTGGTAAATTTTGGATGATGGAAAGAGGTGTTGTACTAACTTTGACCCAAATGCATTAGGGGGTTACTTAGTAAACCTACGACATAAGATGTACATTTGTTTTGGTTGGGAATTATTACAAAAATATAGTAGTGATCCTTTTACCAAAGAGAATCATTGTTCCAGATAACATTATCTGGTGCACAAATGCCTTGTTGTAGTTATCAAATGAGTTTTCATGCATTTATACTTTTATTTCATCCTTGTTTCTTGCACCCACCTAACTTGTAGAGTGGATATAACATGAATTAAGGGTTCAATTTATTCTTCATTTCTTCAAAGTGATTCCAACGCCATGTTTTACTTTCTTTCTTATAGTAATTTCAAAACAATAACCTAGCATCTCTATGACCCATTTTTGTATTACTTGAAAACATAGTTGGTGTTTAGGAAGTAATTTAGACTATCATGATCTGATTTAACCTTGAAGTGAAGTACTATTAGCTAACAACACACTTTCTTAACTACATGTAATACAACCATCATTTACTTCCCATGGATGGGTTTGACTAAGTTTTTCCCTCTAATTTAGTAGTTTTTAAAGGTAAGAGAACTTTCATCTTGGAAAAACTACATTAGTGCCCCATCCTAAGGAACCACATTCCATGCTAAACGTTATTTTGAAAATTCAATTGTTGCTAAGATAGGAGTTGTTCACAAGTCATATTAAGTTTATAAAAATATTAGATTTCTTCTTGAGTTTAATAAAATCAATCATTTTTCAATAGTCATGCTAGAGGTGTGTGCTTTGAGCACAGTTTGGTTGAGGCCTCAACTAGCCCCTAATCTTTAGACTTGGAGAACATCAAACTTTTTTAAGAAACACTCACAAATGAATTTTTCTTTATACTTTGTTTATTTTTTGATGATTTATTAACAGTTATGATTTCCTTGGTTGAATGTTTAGTGTTAAATAAGCTTAACCATTTTTACCACATGAATGTAGTTTCCTTTACATTAGCTTACAATATGAGATTGGATTGTTTCTTAAGTACGTTTCCATTCTCATTTCATGCCTTATTTGACAATTATTATGAATTATTAACTCGATTAACTAATTTTTTTGAAGTCATTTCACTTTTCATAAGGTCTCTTTCCTAGGTTGAGAAGTATAATTTTTGCCATGATCTACTTTAACATATGTGATTCCTACGTCCATGTGTGTCATTAGTAGTTGATAGTATTTTTGAGTGATTTTGTGCAATTGGTGTATGTTTCCCTATTTTCAAGGTTAATCCTCTCTGTGGACAGAGACAATCCCTCTAGCCCAATGAGTGGGTCTAACAACTGAAGTGACAATCAACTAGGCATCTTCCTAGATTACAATTGAGAAGAAGACGACGAAGATGGCCTACCTTGTTCTGGTGCTATTTCGATATCCTTTGTTGAAGACCTTGAACGGCGTGTATCACGACTTGTTCCTTCTTCTCTTAGTGTTTATGCACCCGCATAGGTGATCAAGACACAACAAGGCATGCCAAAACAAATAGAAAATCCAATAGAAACCTACTGAACTGATCAAGGAATGTCAAGCTAAATGATATCTTAACATACGCATTTTGTGAAGATGAACTAGCAGTTGTATATTATTAAGAAATAAGGGAAGATTACAAAAAAATCCTTGATGTTGAAAGGCTCTCCTTTAGTGGTAATCCAAGTATAAGCCAAGAACTCTCCAAGCACTCCTTCTCCAAGTCAAATGAATAGCCTTGGGCACAATCTCAGCATAAGGGTGCAAATAGACATAGACCAACCATTTGGGAATGGGAGAGGATGAATTTATAGATTGGAAGTGGGAGTTAGGACTTCTCCAAATATAGAATTAGGCTCTCATCTCAAGGAGGTAGCTCATAGGGATAAGACAAATAGGCCAAGTTGGGATAATTCAACCTCATCTACGTGAAACAACCTCCATCTCGCCGCTTTGGAAACTTCCACATCACAAAGCTTCTCATATTCTTTGGGAAAATTACTTTTTTGTGATCATCGAGGGTATGCAAGTGAACAGAGTGATACCATCATTGGTCAAGTATAGTGCAACAGGCGACCATCGCTGTTTTAAGCCTTATAAGAGTGATGATCCTCATTTTAAGGTTTCAAGAGTTATTTTTTCAACGAAATCTCAGGGCATTTTCCATTCAAACTCTTAGGAGGGATCTGAGGTGTATACATGGATGAGTATACTATATAATGGTCATGTTTCGAGCACTTCAAGGTATGTCACAAGGAAGTGTAGGAGGTGTGACAAAATATTGTGAAACAGATGTCCCCTAAAGCATGAAGGCGGAACGAGGAGTGATGGCTGAGATTCTTTATGAGCTCTTGCAAGGACGAGGATACACACTGTCAGGAGACCTATAAATCAAGGACACATATACATATACATATACTAAAGAAAGACATGAACCTATGGCATGGGCACAAACATACAAATAATAAGGATTATATGAAATGATCCATGGCATGGCCGTAGCCATCCAAATAATAAGGATCATCTATACCTCTAAGATCCAAGGTATGGATGCAATGATCCAATATAGAAGGATCATCATAAATGTAAAGTCACACGGTGTGGTCATCGCCATCCGTATAACAAAAGCATGTGTACAATCATGAATAACATATAACTCCATGCAGTTTGAGTCATAACAAATAAGGCTCAGGGTCTTGTGCTCCATCCCAACCTAATCAAAGTATGAATTCTAACATGTGAATGAATGTGTTGCAGTCGAAAATGCTACAAAACCACCTAATCACTGGCCATTGATGTAGACCGTTAACAAGCACGAGAGGAACCACCCATAATGACAATGGCTCTTAATGTATAACAATACAATCTGTGAATGTGAAGATGAAGTTGAACACTCATGGAATCATCTCATCAAAGGCCAATGATGAAAACCTATCATTGGATGTGAAGAACTTGCCATTTAAGGCATGCAAGATCTAAGGTACTGAAAGGCAATTTATGAGTAACCTTCCTGGATAATGAGTTGAAGTTGAAAGGAAGTGACCAGTCAAAGGAGGGTCGTAATGATTCCCTCGTCATCAATACAAAACAATAAAGTGGAATAATTTTCAAAAATGTAACGATGACTCAAACAATGCATAGGTAAATAACTGTAGATTGGACTTGTCCTGAACATATTGGCGACATGACTCTGGCGTGTGTTAGAATTAGACTCAACATAGGACCAAGGCTCATAACGATGAGGTGGAATAGTCAAACGAGAGGTAAAATGGATCACTCAAACTTGGAAGGACAAGTGACTAAGTGAGGATATCCCAAACCTGACACGAGAAACATATGAGTGTCATGTTCAAGCGCGACATGCTACCAATAAAAAGGATGTTTCATCTTCACTTTTCCCCCACTATTTCGAGCGAGTACCTCTTTATTTTTACAAAATATTGAAGAGAATACTATATTCTTGTCATATAAGTTCACCCTTCACATGAATCCATCCTATTAAGTTTTATTATTCCTAGGAATGAGAAGCTCAGTGTCATCATGGTGATGATTCTTTCGTCGTAAAATTTTAACACGTCCAATGTAAGAATAACTCAGTATCTTTTTCACATTTTAGAGAGTTTGAAAAAGAGATGAAAAAGAAAACTCCATCATGTCCCTTTCATAATTTATCTCTTGAATCTGAAGAGGTAGAAAACAATATTCTATAGAACCTCCTAGCCATGTTCGACTAAGGTGTTCCATTTTCATACAATAGTTTATCTTAGTCTGGAAAAGGGTTAAACTTATACTAAGTAGACGTCAATTCATTTAGTTTAACGAGCTTGAAATGACAAGTACTTCATAATATTTTCATATTTTTGGAGCTTGAAAAGAGATGAAAGATGACTCCTCCCGGAGGAACGAGTGGTAAAAAAGGATAGTAATTGGATCCGGTAATGATGGAACTGCTCAAAACATGTAATGGTCAAGAGCCTGGCTAATAAGACAACTCATCGCAGATGTTCCTCGGGCAAGGGTAAAACAACCAAGCAAAAGCGAATGACCGACCAAAGAGATGGTGGTGATGAAGTGGACAAAACCAAGGCTCATGTAGAAAACAAGCTGATAGAAATGACAATCATGAGATGTAAACCAAGAATGGCGTCATTTTTACATAAGCTTGAAACATCAAAAACTATGCTTGAGTATTCTTGAAGATGGTTTCATTTTTTAGAAGCTTGAAACATGAGAAAAACTATGCTTGGATTTGGTTTCATTTTTACACAAGCTTGAAAAGGAAACAAACTATGCTTGGGATTAGTTTCATTTTTACACAAGATTGAAACAAAATAAACTATGCTTTAGATAAGTTTGCATGCTCCCAATATAACGACTCAATTCGAGATACATGCCCCCCAAGTTTCATTTCATTCACCTAAGTTGATGGAAAGAAGGTTCACTTATGATATCAAGTGAAAGACTTGGCTGGGATTTTACGAGATCTAATCAAATACTCGAATTGGAAGGGGATTTGTTTCATTTTTTAATGGGATTGACAAAGGAAAAGAACTATGCTCATGACACCTTGTTTCATTTTTTAAGGAGCTTTACATAAGAGAAGGAACTCTTCTCCATGATTCTTTGATCAAAGACCAAGAGAGGCCATGGCTTCCAAGAGTTTCTCATCAGATGGGAGAGTAACACTTCAGAAGGGATACATGTCGAGGGATCCAAATGAAAAATTGGGCTCCAATGCCCCCAGTACATGGTGTACTACATCACCGACTAGATCATCAGTAGATGCGGGCATGGAATAGGTGGCCATGTAAGTAACCTATGGTGGGGGTGATACCGCTTGCATATGAGAACCATTTAGGGATGATGGTTGAGTGGGAGTTGATTAAGGACCAATGAATGTAAGTTGACCAATGATTACAATGTTTCGGTCATGTGGGAAACACATCGCTCAAAAGAGGGAAGAAGCAAGAGCTCCCATGACGTAAACATAGTCACACCCATGGAGTAGATTAAAATCTAAAGGGCCTTGGACAAACATCATGTCTATATAGACAATCTTTCCTCCCAAAGTAATAGGATACTTAGGAAGGATCCCTAACAATTGATTGTTTCCTCTGTTAAAAGCTAACAAATTCTGGGTGACAGGGACAATTTGAGGAGAACTAAATCTTGCTAAGTAGTTGAGGATAGGATAATAAAAGATGCACCCTCATCTATGACTTTGCTAGGTTCATCCATATGGTAAGCTTGTACCATAATCTAGAAAGGCACATAATATGGAAGGTGATATCCTGCCAGCGGACTCCAATCAAAAGAAGTGACTAAATGACTTGTTGGGAGTGTTGTAGGAACATGAGAGTGACCTACTTTCTCTATGGCAATAAGAGAAATGCTCTCATTCACCTCGAGAACATGAGGATTTACCTGAAGTTCATTCAAAACTGAAGAAACCAAAAGATCCTGAGTAGTATGAGGTTCAATCTATACCAAAAAGGTACAGCTAATTGAAGGTGGAGTCAAGTCCATTGGTTTCACAACCAATGGTTGGCCAAGAATGGAATCACGAGACTCACTTTCAGAGAGAGTGGGGTTGACCAAAGATGAATTTTGATCAATCACTGGATCAAATAGTGAAGGATAAGGGGAAATATTTCGATACCCAGTCGGAAGAAGACGTTGAGAAGCTGTAAGGTTTTCCAACTTAGCTTCATCCATTAAAGGACAAAGGTAAATGAGATGATTACCTTCACACAACTTACAAGGAAATTGACTTTTCTCTTTTTCCCATGAGATTTACTGTTACTAGTTGAGGGTTTGTCACCATCATGATCACTAGATACTGATGACAAAGGTCGATGTGAACATTTTGACCACTCTTCTAAGACCTTGGGAATACCAAGACAATTTTGAAGAAGGTGGTCACCATTACATAGCATGCAAGGTAATTTTACTTTTTGACACTGATTGGAAGATTTTTCTTCATTAGTTGCATCGGTAGCAATAGTTGTTTGGTTTCCCTCTTGTTTATTTTACTTCTTTTTCTTCATCCTCTTCTTCTTCTCCTTAGCTTCCTAAATATTAGAATCGAGACTTTCACCATGCGAAGAGGAAGAATGAGGTGAAGAAATAGGTGAAGACGGAAAGGGGTCAAATTTAGGATCAACATGGGGTTGATGTTGTTCAGATGGAGGAGAACTTGGTCAAAAAGTCATTTTGACACTCAGAATCATGGAGGTCGAAAATAACCAAACTGGAAGATCAATGGTCAATCCAGGAAAGGACAATGTTGCCATATAAGGAGCACCAACATTTCCAAAAGAAGGAAAAGGACTAGGATTCCCATCAAAGGGGTTTCCTGGACTAGTAAAATTAGGAAATGTTGTCATCAATATCAACTTAAGATCTACTAAGGAGTATTTCCACATGAAGTATGTTGTTCCATGGTCAATTAAATTATTTTAGAGTTTGAAACAAAAACTCGGCCTTTTCATTTTTTAAGAGTCGAGAAAAGGATGAAAAGGTGACTCTAGTCGCTTTTGTTGGTTTAGAGAGCTCAAAAGGACAAGTGCTCGATGATATTTTCAAATTTAAGGAGTTAGAAAATATCAAAATGACTACTCAAGATACGCTACGCAAAAAGGATTACAAAGTAACCTTGAACTGTAATATACACCCCAAAAAATAATTTTTTAAGGAATTGACGCACATGCAGGCAATCTTCCTGAATGTTGTGTTCAGTGTATCACATTTATAGGGCAACAGACTCGGCTTCTTATGGATAAAGGTTTGAAACGTATGGGGGTCTCCCTTTATATATGCGATGGTATAGAAAGCACAAGTTCATGCTAGCATTGTCTAATGCCGAAGAAAACGACAACTGCTAAGTTTTAAAGATGCCAAAACACTTCTCTAGCCTAGACCATTAAGTATGAACGTTAGTGTTTCAAATGCTCCTTATATTAATTGATAGATTTTAAAGTTGATATTGAAATTATGTTTCACTTTTAAGGCTCAACACGATGTCACCTGAACATTTAAGATGCAACTATATGAGAAAAATAAAACTTTCATTTCTATGAAAGCTGGACTAACCAAGGGAAGAAATTTCAATCAATAATGCATTAAACAAAATGCATCATGAAAAATGCCTTCCACTAACTTTCACTTTCGTCTTCCAAATGCAATGACAAATGTAAAAATATTTTCACTTTTCACTATCCTAAATGCAACTCTTCTAAAAGTAAAATGGTTTTACTTTACAAAGATGCACATAGATGAATTATGATTTTCTTTCCATTTTGAATGACTTGATGCATGTAATATAGTTCTTAGCTTTCAATCACTGAAAAATGTGATCTATTCTCAATGATGAATCTCAAAAAATAACTTTTCAATGAAACTAATCTAATTCATTTTCACGAAAAGTAAATTTCGAAATACAAGCTACAACAAATGCAAAATGATGTTTTCAATGATTTCCACAGAAACAACATTAAATAAATTAGCAAAACAAGTATCTCAACAACACCAACAAGCAGCAAGTGATGAACAATTGAATAGAAACCCTAGAACTCAATCAGTTTTCACTTCAAATCCAATGAGACAAATTTTTCAAATTAATCAAGAAAACCAATCAAAAACACCACTGACACCCTCGAAAATCACTGATAGAGGACACAAAAACTGAAAACAAGAAGAAAACCCCTATTTTCTCTTATACTCTGGGATCATCGTGCCTGTCATAGAAAAAATCAACAATAATCACGACTATATTTAGAACATCGGTGATGTCATTGCCACTTTGAGAGGAAAACCCGCGATGGGAGAGAAAAATGAAGAAGAACAATTACAATTGAAAACAAGAACGAAGGAGATGGTCTACCTCATTTTGACGCTATTTCGATCTCCTTTGTTGAAGACCTTGAACCGCTTGTATCACGGGCTTTTTCTTGTTTCTCTTAGCGTTTATGCACCTGCACAAGTGATTAAGACAAAACAAGGTATGCCAAAACAAATAGAAAAACCAATAGCAACCTACTTAACCGATCAAGGAATGTCAAGCTAAATGATACCTTAACATATGCATTTTGGGAGGATGAACCAGCAGTTGTATATTATTAAGAAATAAAAGGAAGCTTACAAACAAAGCCTTGATGTTGAAAGGCTCTCCTTGAGTGGTAATCCAAGTCCAAGCCAAGAACTCTCCAAGCACTCCTTCTCCAAGTCAAATGAATAGCCTTAGGCATAATCTCAACATAAGGGTGCAAATAGACATAGACCAACCATTTGGGAATGGGAGAGGATGAATTTATAGATCAGGAAAGGGAGTTAGGACTTATACAAAGATAGGATTAATCCCTCATCTAAAAGAGGTAGCTCATAGGGATAAGACAAAGACGCCAAGTTGGGATAATTCAACCTCATCTATTCGAAAAAACCTCCAACTCGCTGCTCTGGAAGCTTCTAGATCATGAAGGTTCTCATCTTCTTTGGGAAAATTACATTTTTTGGATCATCGTGGGTATGCAAGGGAACAGAGTGATGCGATCGTTGGTTAGGTACAGTGCAATAGGAGACCATCATTGTTTTAAGCCTTATAAGAGCGATGATCCCCATTTTAGGGTTTTAAGAGCTATTTCTTTAGGAAAAGCTCAAGGAATTTTCCAATCAAAGTTAGGAGGGATCTAAGTTGTATACATTGATGAGTATATTGTATAATGGTCATGTTTCAATCACTTCATGGCATGTCACAAGGAAGTGCAACAGTTGTGACAAAATATTGTGTAACATTCCCTATAACATCCTTTTTTAAGTATAATTACAAAAGAAATTATATTTCCATGGAATGACAATACCTTTCCTTGGTCTTGTATTTTATTGAACCATAATCACCATGAAGTTCATAAAAATATGAATGATTGATATCGCTTACATCTAAATTCGCTATCCAATTTTGAACGAGTCATCATTAATAGTGCATAGGGTTTTTTATGAATGAATTTAAAGGCAATTACCTTTCATTTTAAAAATTCATGAGAATCCTTCATGATTAGCACTAACTTCCATGAAGAAATCAAAATTCATTTATTACACAATTTCTTTCACTTGATTTTATGTGACTTCAAATAAGAAATCAAGCATCCTTTGCTCACTATATATTGTCACACTTTTCCCATGGAAAGGGTCATATAACCGTTGAGCTAGTGACTACTAGCAAGGAAAGTCTAAATATGATCCATATCATATTCACAAAAGGGTAGATTTATTGTGGCATCTATTTGATTGAGCATGAAGGTAATTTATTCCTAAAATTCTCAAGGAATAGCTTGTTGATCCTAATATTACAAAGGAATACCACCGATGGATTCAAAGAAATGATATTAACGATCAAGTCATTTTATTTTAAGTGTTATAAAATATATGAAAGGTAATTCTTTGAATTACATTATCATTAAAATTATAAACGGAGAAGATAATTCACCTTTAGCTTTGAGTGCTAGGGGGGATTTGTATGTGATCCATTATAACCATATAAAAGGACATGTGTGCTTGACTTTGAGATTGTGATTGTAAGGAGGAAGAGTTGTATTTTTACTTGAGTGACTAAAATATATATGGACCCCTAGCCTTACTACTTGTGATTGGGTTGGTGAATGGAGCCTTTGATTTATGATTGTAACTAAGGTTACAGGTTGCATATGATTTAAGTGTTTAAGTGTTTGTTCCCCAATCAATGAATGAAGTTGGGTCTCTTCATCATTCAAATTCACAACCATTATCAAGTGTCATAAGAGATCATTATTTTTCATTTATGAAGAGGTTATCGTATTCATCATTGAAGATGAAAATCAAAACCACAAGTGTCCTTAAGTTATCTCTTATTAATCTATCATGGGTCGAGCATTTTTTGTTAGGATAGAAGGTTTAGATGGAATTTGTTTGTTTACACTATTTACAATATTTATCAAGTAGTTCATTATCATTGTCAAACATGTGGATTCCTCCTATTTCCATTCATGGCCAAGGTGATGTAGCAAGTTGCATACGTCTTCAACTCACAACCATGATGATAGTAGGAAATTTGTTGAGCCATAATGCAAATGTCAATGGCACCAAGAAAGTGAATGGTTTAATTATCCTTATGACAATATATATCACTATAAAAATGATGGGGTTTGTATACTTAATCCCATCATCATCATGACGGAGTTAGCTCAACACGGTGTTAAAAATGTTAAACAAATTATTGTATGAATAGGATTGAATGCATAAACACATTCTATTCTAAAATCAAAATTGTTGTTTAATATTTTTCATTTATTTAACAATTGTTCACAAGTGAATCAAATTACTTTGTATCCATGAAGATGGGTTTATTCTTAATTTTCATCAGTGAGAAATTTATCCATTGTTATATATTTGTTTAGCAATGACGATAACATATTTAATAAATTATTTTATATGTACGAATTACACCAAAGGATGATATCTATGTTATATTAATTAAGAATGAGGAATGGCATGTAAAGTTTCATTATCCTAATACTTTTCATGATATCTAACAAGGGTGAAAACATAATAACTTTCATTTGATGAACTAAATAAATAAAAATGGATCAAAAACTTGTTGCAAGCTCAAATAAAGTCACAAATTAGATAAAGAAGAAAGGCATGCGTCTAAAATCTTGAACCAAAATGTAAGCAAGCTGGATCATTTCCAAATGTAATATAACCTTTTTTTCATGAAGTTACAAGAGTAATTTCTTTTCATGAAGTCACAAGAATAAAAATGATTTAGTTTGATATTTTATGTGAACTGAGGGAGAGATTTTGTAATATTAAACATGTGATTTTAACGCACCCCTCCCCACATTTATCTACTTTAACAATCCCTCCGGGTTAATGTGAGGCAGACTGCTGACATGACCTGACCTTCTAGTTCCATTTAAGGAAGTGGGGCCTACAACTGAGACTTACTGACCTTCCTTAGGAACCACAAATCACTCAAAGGATGAACAACCACCCCACATGACCAATCCCTAAGATGGAACCATTTTTCTCAGACCTATACCCATAATCACACCCTTGACATTGCTTGCATGTGGTTGTGAGGCTATGATCACACTGACAAGGCTTATTTGATGTGGTTATGACCTTAGATCTCCAGTTTTCTGCCTGTGATCCCAAGATCTAAGCCACTTTTCTAGGCTAGCTGGTAGACCACTACCCAGAACTTTGTGTAACTTTCCAAAATCATATTTCTCATAAAAAAATGCTGATAATTCAAACTTGAAGCCATAAATTGACATATATAGCCTAGAACACACTAGTCATTTCGTTAATCATATGGTAAACATGTGAGTTACAGGTCATGAACGTGATCATAAATATTTGAACGTCGTCTCAAAATCATAGAGAAGTTCTAATTCCCTCTCAATTGGTTGGAACAACATTTGTTAGCACATGCATTCATAAACCATTCAAATACTTATCAAATCATGAACAAGGGCCATAGCTAGAGCACATGAATGAACCATTCTTATAACCAACATAAAACCAGAACATTAACCATGATCAAACAACCATCAAAGAAACATAGTAACGAGTAAAAATGCTTATAAATCACAGTAGGAAAACAACTCTTATTAACATATTCAAAATCCAACCAAGTTAGGGACTTCCATGTACCACCCAACCATAGATTAAGTTGAACCAAATATTTCTTTTATCCAATCACCCCCGTGCCATATTTCAAGCATGAATGTTGGATCTCATGGGATAAGCCAAGACAAAATTAACCAAAGACTCCAGAGGTTAAACAACCTCGACCCTCAAACTAACATTATCTCACCAAAATTCGTCTCAAGATCACAAAACCAAACCATATCCACCCCTAACCCTTGGGAATTTTCTTGATATCACCTCACTTAGTTCCAAAACCTTCCGAAAATCCAAAGCTCAACCAAGAAATGAATCCCATTACATGATGGTTATCTAGAAAATGGAAGGGCAAAGGCTGAAAACACTATAAAACCTAAGATAACCCATGCCAATGACAATAAATGAATTGAATAAACGCATGCATGTACAATGCATTCACAGCTTAGCTGGGATATCGAATATGGAATGTGCTATCTACAAAACCTTCATGCTAAAGCTATTGGTGCAACCTTCTCCTTGCTTACCTTTGCTTTCCTTGGCTCTCCTTTTCTTTCCTTTTCCTTCCTTTTATTGTTTCTTTGTTTTCTCCTCTTGGATATCTCTCTCTTTCTCACTTGACCCAAGCTGAAAAAATAACAAAAGCTAAGCCAAAAAAATATGTGAACTGATTCTTTGATTCATTTTTATTATTGATGTCACATTTCTTTATTTTCCTTCTAATTTCCTTAGCATGAAAATTGTGTCTCTTCACCTTCCTTTTCTCCTATTTTTCTTTATTTTCATAAATAAATGTTGATTATTGCCTCTTTTCCTTTGCCAATTTCTGATAGCCAATAGTAAACCATAGGTGATGTTCACTATAGTGTTTTCCCTAACATTAAGCTTGGAATATGTCCCATGAACTTGGTCTTATTTTTCCTTTATTAATATTTATTACATGAACTTTAACCTGAGGTTGTTACAAACCCCTTCCCCTTGGGAGAACATTGTCTTCATTGTTCTGTGACACCAATAACCAACAAACCACTGAAAACAAAACATACTTCCTATGGAGATTTATAACCCATCTCATTGTGGTATTTAAAACCATATATGTGTGTGTGTGTGTGTGTGTATTAATGTATGTATATCTAAACTCATTAGCCATCTCCCATATAACTTCATTGGGCTCAAAGTGCTTCCACTGCACTTTAACTTTTTCGATTGCCCTATTCTAGAGCATGAGTGGTTTATGCTACAATATGCATTATGGTTCCCGCTAGAATTATCCCTCTGGTTCTGCCTGCAATAAAGACTAGTCCATCACATGATTATTATCCTACTGTTGAAGCCTCGAAAATCGTTGCAACAACATGGGGGAGACCACCCGGTCCGGACCTTGGTTAGCAACTCCTTTTCCGTTTGGAATGGTGGTTCCGACTGGTTCAACTAGGTCCAATTACCTTCTCTCAATCTCCAATGGCTTCAAAATATGACTTTCATTCACCAATGGAAAAAAGACATCAGATCGTCCTTCTAGCTTATCAGGCAAGAAAGTGATCCTTAAGCTGATTTAAGGCTCAGCCAATCCACTACTAAAGTTTGCCTCTTTAAGAAGAGGACTTAAAAGAATGTAGAATTTACTCTAAATGCAAACTTATGCTAAGATTCAAGCAAAAGAAACTATCCTAATCCTATCTCAATTAGGCAGATATAGATCTAACCTAACTAAGAGCACGTATTTAAAATATTGAGGTTTAAATGTCTCGTTTATAATGAATATCAAATTAATGAAATAGTTCAATTAACTAACATTATGGATACCAAACACATCCTATTGAGATCCTTTAACTGAAATAATTAATCAACAACACTCAGGAAGTAGTTCACAAAATGGTATTGATCATTTAATCAGTAACTTGAATAATTAAACAATGATATGCGGAAGAAGTTCACAACATATCATTATCTATTCATCCAATATTAAAAGATAGATTTATGAGTAAATAGTTACTCAAAAATCAGAATTCATCTCATCAGAGCAGAGATAAATGACAACATAAAATAGAAGCAAATAACCCATACCGACAAAAGTGCACAAATATGTAAGTAAATTGCCACCATTCCTGTTATCGTAAAATAAAACCAACATTTAAAATAATAGTATTCGAAATACCAATTTATTGAATCCATTTCTTCAGCTCCAGTCTCTAATAGTCCTTTACAATGCCTAAGCTTCTGCTCTCAAAAGCAAAGCTACAATAGTGCAAACTCTGTTCATTATACATAACTCAGGATGTAAAAGAAAAACCTCAATAATCTCCAGATCTGAGATTCTACTCCTCCCACCTACAACTCTAAATCCTTATTACAAAAGTGCTTTTAGAATTCCAGACTTGCAGAGGAGAGCAGCCCATATTACATTCTGCAATCTGCTATTTATAATATTTGCAAAGGAATTCTTAAGAGGAAAGTTTGTTGAAGAGAAATCTGCCAAATCTAATTTTATTTCCTCAAAATTCCAATTTTTAATCATTGGAGCTTTCTCATTCATTGAGATGTTTTTTCTCCATATCTTTTCTACTGTTTTCCTGCAAGAAGAAATCAAAATAAATTAAAATGCAAACAATAAAACAAAATATTATTTCTAGCATTTAAGACAAATCTAATCAAATTATATTTAAATAAATTATTGAAAATAAAATATAAACTCTCTATTAATGCTTGGGATGGTTTAATTGGCCAAGGATTTTATTGATGAGCGAATCTGTAATTAGAAGAGGCTTGGACAAATGAAAATGCAGAAAATAACCCAGAAAATTGGCTTTATTTTTAGAAGTTTGGAGCTTGATCTTCTGCATAATTTTTGATTCCATTAATGACCAAATATATTAGTGAAACCTCCTCATAAATATTCTCCTTGATTTTATCTTTCCAATGAGCCATCTTAGGTCTCATTTGGCCAAGTAAAACTCACTCTATGAGCCTCCAAAGTAGATGAGTCAAATCTGGCATAAATCTGGAAATTCTGTTGCTGGGCTAAAAATGAGAACTTCAATTAAAAATCTAATCCTGAATTAGAATTCTAATTTTTTAATAATTACTTTTAATACATACAATTAATTCTAATTAATTATCATCTAATTAATTAAGTTACAAAATTAAGTTAATGTACAAATGATTTGAAAAAGTTAATTTAAATATAATTAATATTATAATTCAAATTATATTAAAATTATAATAAATATTATAATTATCCAAATAAATAATATGTAAATTATTTTTGAGAACCTATTAAAAATAAACTAACCTACCACTATCCTATTTCACTCATGTGCCTTTTTTATTTTACTCACTTATGAGTGCCCTTTTAAAAACAAACCATAAAATAATGAACACTATGCTTAATGTTTGAGGTCTTCATCGCATATCGGCGATCGGGGATATGAAGGCTATTGGGGTTTTAAGAAAATTGTGATAAGAATTCCCGATGTAATGTAAACTCCTGATGCGATTAAATTTTGGTTTATCTGTTTTTATATGTTTTTATTTTATTTTATATATATATTATGTATTAAATTTTATTTTAATTAAATTAATTATATTTTTAGCATTAATTAATTTGTTTAAATTTAAAAATATTTACATTAAATATCCTCAATTTTTATTGGTTCTGTCTTTAACGAATGTTTAGTTTAGTTATGAAATTTTTCTAAACTACAGCACTTCAGAAAATAAATAAAAAAATAAAAATAACTTTTTTAACCGATTAGATAATAATGGACTTCAAAGGATATCTATATATCATTTATATGACCAAATGAGGCGACAACAAGCGTCAATGAGAAGCTTATAAAAACTATTTTAACCGACAGCAATCAAAACAAGAATCCAAAGAAAATGAAAAATTAACAATCACGTAGGATAATCAAATAAAATAAAAATCTTAAAAGGTGCTTAGTTAAAATTTTTATAGAAAGGGTCCCTATTATATTGAAGTGAAGACATCAATAATGGGGGCTTGTGTTTTTACCACAACAATGGTGACACACGGGAGAAGAACCAGTTATCTCCGTTTCATATGAATAAGATTTTCCTAAAATTAAAGTAAAAATAATTAAAGAAGAGAGAATTATGCTTGACATGCTTGACTAGGTTCATTAGTCTGAATAAAAGCAACAATCATTTAACTGTAATTTTTTTTTTTTAATTTCTCATAAATCAAAATATTTCAAAACTCTATATCAGTCTTTAATTAGTTGTAGAGATAAAGCAGAGGTCACTTTGCAACTTTGCTTTTAAAATATATTCATTTGTCACAGGTAGAGCCACTGCTGCCAGCAAACATCTATAGTCTCGACAGGGTTACCTTTTAATCCTCAATGATTCAGAATCCCATCTTTTCAAGTATTATTGACCTAGAGATAAATCCATTTATATATGTTTCTTTTTTCTTTTTCTTTTCTTTTTTTTTTAATTCCAAAAAGCCATTGTCATGGTTTGGTAGCCAGATAGTTGACAATGCCATTCACTAGTTATAATTGGACTGAACAAGTTGGCTTGTGATGAGACCCCTTGTCTTATAATTGTTTGCAATTAGTTGTAGAGATAAAGCAAGGGTCACTTTGCAACTTCGCTTTTAAAATATATTCATTTGTCACAGGTAGAGCCACTGCTGCCAGCAAACATCTATAGTCTCGACAGGGTTACCTTTTAATCCTCAATGATTCAGCATCCCATCTTTTCAAGTATTATTGACCTAGAGATAAATCCATTTATATATGTTTCTTTTTTCCTTTTCTTTTTTTTTTTAAATTCCAAAAAGCCATTGTCCTGGTTTGGTAGCCACATAGTTGACAATGCCATTCACTGGTTATAATTGGACTGAACAAGTTGGCTCGTGATGAGACCCCTTGTCTTATTGTTTGCAATCATAAGCCATTACCCTGGTATGTTTAGCAGTGTTGGTAATGTCAGCCTATTTTTCCCTTATGATCATGGTAAGCAGGCTCATGATGAGACCTCTTATCTTTTAAGTTTAAATATATTTCTGGATCACACTCTAGAAAAATAAGACTTTTTGGGACAGGGAGAATCATTGACTCCTTAAGAGTTAAGAATGACAATTTCAGGGTTAAAGGTGCTTTGCTGTAAAATGTCTTTACTTAGTTAAAAATAACTTTTCTTGAGTGATAATAGAACTTCGAAAGATCCTAATAAAATTTTGAAATTTCAAAATGATTACAATTTGGTGAAAAATAAATTTCTCTAGATTTTATGATACTTTGCCAACTTCTTTTGATTGGTAATCTCTTCCTTAAGTATGTCCACCTTTATAATAAGAAAATCAAACTTTACTAAGAGATTTAATAAAAAGCTAATAACTGACTATTAACAATTTTTCTCCATGTATGCTGACTATTGTTAGGTAACAAGAAGGCCTTCCATATAAATCATGGAAAAGTCACCAAAATCAAAACTGAAAACCAAAGGAAAAAAAATTCTTATGCTAAAATGAAGAAGGAATCAGCAACAAAAATGAAGAAATTGAAAAGTGAAATGAAAATCCAATTTTTTGAAATACAAACTCTAACAAGAATAGTTATACCATTGTCTCAACAATATGAAGGAAAAGAAAATAATCGTGTAATCAATCCTTCTTATGTCGAAATTTAGAAAAATCATACCTTGTAGGGTTGTAAGTGTTTTTAGGTTTCTTGGATAGCAGTGATGATCAAATTCAGCCTCAATGAAAATTTTCTGTCTGATATTAATCTTCTTGCTTCAAAGCATCAACTTAATCATTTTCTAATGAAATGAATGCTTAAAGAAACAAACTAAAGGTTCAGAAACTTCCTGGTGTAGTTGTTTTAATGACGATTATTGTTGCTTCTTGAAATTAAGCCAGGAGAAGAGTATGGACTTCGCAAAGATGACCTGGCGGAGGAATGAAAGCATTTATGAAGAGCTGCAAAACAAATTTATATATCAGAAAATCAAAACTGAAACTTAAAGTAAAGGAAATGGAAATCAATGAAAGTGGGTTCATGAATCTTACCATTGGATAATTGCTTTTGATACTACCTGAAAGGTATCAGTTTCTCCAAACTAGCTGACTTCTTATTTTAATTAACATTAAAAACTTGAGGAAGTCAAACTAACCAAAATCCTATAACCCAAAATCATTATTTATTTTATCTAAACTAAAGCAAGCAGTAAAATGAAAAAAATGGAATGCTTAATGCTCAAGGGAATTGAAATTAAAACCAATGCATCAGAAATGAGAATGAGAATTTGCAGTAATGACTGTTTCTCAAGATATTATAAGTTCATATAAACTCCATGACTTTGTAAATTATCCAGAATCAAGACTAAATCCAAAATAATAAAATTTAAATATGAAAATAGAGATGCCTTGAATTCCATATTTAATTATGGAATTATATATTTGAAACTGAAATATATGAGAACTCGAAATGATTTAGATATACTGCAAATTGGTCATTAGTTGCTTTTTGCCATAGTGGTTACCCAAGCTCGCTTTTTAAAATAACACATCGCCGTATAGGATGATTCACATCACATGTTTCTTCACCATGCTTTAAGTTTAATTAGCAAGACTTCACCTTTGTTGCTATGCCATATATCAATTAAACATTAATGACTTAGAGGCATGCATTGGAAACTATTGCATCGGAGGTTGCAATGGCAAGTTGCCGATAAGAACAGGCGATGAGAACATGTGCAATGAAATGAAGCAATCGCATCATTAAAGATATATTATATTAGGGATCGGAGAATATTTAAATTGTGCTTCCCACATTGCACATCGCACATCGCATAGTCGGAAATGTGATGTGAGCATAAATATAAATGCGATGAAGAGATTGCGATATCGGTGATGTGATGGATGACATTTGTAATCGGCGATCAACAATTGTAAGCACATGAAGTAACAATTCTCGATACGTCAATATGCAATGAAGAGTGGACCCAATAATTTTATGATGAAAATTTAGTAACATATCAGATCCGAGACATCAACCCTTTTAAAGTTATGCTCCTACCATTATTTGTGATTGAATGGATGTGATATTTTATAAACTTGATTTGAATTTCATATCGGGTCCGGAATTATGTGGTCATCGCAATATGGTAAAGTTGTTTATTGGAAATCAGGGATTTAAGATAATAGAAGTATGTTCAATTGTAAACCTCCGATATGTGAAATGCGATGTGGATGATGTGATTGACGAAGATGAGCAGGCTGAGAATATTGCAAACATTTTCGCTGAAGTATCAGCAATACGAAAATCAAGTTGAATGCTATGATATTGCTTGACATTTTAATTGGGTTTTCTGATGGTTGAAAGCAAAATTAAAAATGTTCAAATTCTAATGAATCAAAAATAAAATTTCCTTGAACCTGTTGCAAATTTAAAATGAGTTTGTTGCTTACTTCAATTTTTGAGTAAACTAATGAAAATCTGTAAACAGAACAAGAATAAAAAATAAACTAAGGAAAAGAGAAACTTAATAAGAGATGAGAACAAGCTTGTAAATGCGTACCTTGAAGGAAATTGTCTGTAGATCTTACTTCACAAATCTTCAAATCTTTCCTTGGATTTATCAAAATTCTGACTTCGTTCAACATCATCTTATTATTTCTTCTAAATCGGAGTGTGCGATTAGCCTAAATAAAATCTGTTTATTCATGTTAAGGAAATCTGAAATTTACGAGAATTAAATATGAAAATAGTCTTCCCTTTTGAATTGAAACAACAATTTATTACCTCTGCTCATTCCGAATTAATCTTGAGAAAAAATTGTATTGTTATAGTGACTATTCAATAATGCCTTTAGTAAATAAATATGATGCGTTTTACAACATCAGATAATAGACTAAAGGACTGAATGGGATAAAGCCACTAATTGTGGAAGAATATCAACACATATTTGGATGTGTGCCAGGTGCATATTCTTTCAATACATTATTCAAAATAGGCAGAGATGTATTCATGGGTAGAGGTATTGCTGCAATAGATTTTGAATTTAAAAAATTTGGAAGGAAGAATTAGAAATTTTCTGATGAGAGGAAAATATTTCCTTGAACATGTATATGATATGAGAAGGGCTAATTGCTTCCTTTATTTTTAATCTGCAGAACTATTAAAAATAATTAACTACATAAAACAAACTAACTAAATTAATTGTACTCCTATTCTAACCATATACATGAAAATGACTAGGTATAGCCATATTTCAAGTGTAACCATTCTCTCATTTTTATTCATGCATATATGTACAGTTTAAATGTTAGTAATAAAAATAAAAATCTTATTGAACTGAAAAAATTAAATCTGTAAGTAGAATGTACAACTATTGTTAGAAGTTTGTTTAAAATCTCCTTCTCATGAAATTTTCTTTCCAATTGAGTACCAATTGGATCATAGAAATATGGATGGATTTCTATTAATAATTGGGAAATGTTCAAAGGAAGAGATGACAGGCCAAATTGAGGATATGAATTTTTAGATTCAAAGGCCTGGAAGAAACTGTTAGTGTTACGCATAAATGTTAAGCTATTAACAATTTTCCATGAAGGAAAAGTTTCCAAATATTTTTCAAATGAATTAATGAAAAATGGATGGAAATCTTTCAAATGCAATAGAAAATTATTAATTAAATTGAATTGCTAGCAAACTTCTAAAACTACATTCTCTTGTTGATGTTGCCTTTGAGAAGATAGAAGCTTTTGATAAAACATTAGCATTGTTTGAAATTAAAATTGAAATTGAAATAGCTTTTGATGCTCTTGATTACAATATAAAACTTCAATTTTCCGACAGGGCAATGCATCAATTGAATGTTTGATAGTAAAGTGCTCAATATGCCAGCGTAATGTATCAAAAATCTGAAAGTTAAAGTCTAAAAATAAATCTGGTTTTATACAACATAAGTGAGGAAACAAAAATAAAATGAAATCACTATTTATACAACTAATGTTACAGCACAATTGGGATTGTTTTGAAATAATTTCTCTTTCACAAGGATTGGCTAGAATTATGGAATTTGAGTAATTTCGAATTCCAACTTGTGAATTAGAAAAAGAATTATGATTATGAACAGGAATGAAGGCTTGATCATTGCAAATTTCAGATTCCAGATCATTCTTTTGCGTGCTCATGCTCTTTTGAAGAAGATTGCTTTGCTGCTTTGATTTCGGCATTTGTTCATCATGAAAAGACTCAGAAATTTGTATAGTTGTTTGCATTTTCTGATTTCCAATTTGATTTTCTGAATTTACCTCAAAGCAGCTTTCAGATTTCAAGGTGGCTCTTTCTCCAAAATCGTTGTTGTTGTCTTCTTGCATTTGATTATAGATATTTTCCAAGCTTTTTGAAATCTCTTCACCACAATTTATTTCTACATCCGAATTGGATTTCTCATTTATATTGGAAGGGGATGGAACAAAGCTTGAACTAATTTCATATGAATCAGGAATAGGAGGAATAGAATAATTATGTTCAAACCAACCTAGTGATTATTCTTTCATAAGTTCATCTTTGACATTAAATTTTAAGCAATTCAAATGAAATCGAATATTAAAATATCTAACAAACTCATTTTCATTTCGTAGATATTCAATTTCATCACATACCTGATCATAATCATAGCGGTCAAATTTACAAACAAAAATTGTAACAAATTGATCCCAGCTGTAAATTGAAGCAACCGGAAGAGTTCTACACCAGTTCCTGGCTTTTGCCGCAAATGTGAGAGTAAAAATTCTGCATAAGATGCCTTCATCAATTCCTTGAAAATCATAATTTGAAACATTTTGAATAAATTGAAGGAGATGATTAAAAGAATAAGAATTTCTCTCACCATTAAATTTTACCTGAGACAAGAGTCTTACCACTTCGGGTGGAGTATTGGAAGATGCACGTCCATGGATACAACTCCAAATTGGAAGTTTAAGAGGAGCCATCATGATTAAATAGAATGTTAAAATTGAAAAGACTCCAATAGACAACAAGTTTCAGGCCCTCCTTCTAGCGCCATTATGTTGAAGCCTCGAAAATCATTGCAACAACATGGGGGAGACCACCCGGTCCGAACCTTGGTTAGCAGCTCCTTTTCCGTTTGAAATGGTGGTTCCAACTAGTTCAACTAGGTCCAGTTATCTTCTCTCAATCTCCAATGGCTTCAAAATATGACTTTCATTCACCAATGGAAAAGAGACATCAGATTGTCCTTCTAGCTGATCAGGCAAGAAAGTGATCCTTAAGCTGATTTAAGGCTCAGCCAATCCACTACTAAAGTTTGCCTCTTTGGGAAGAGGACTTAAAAGAATGTAGAATTTACTCTAAATGTGAACTTATGCTAAGATGCAAGTAAAAGAAACTATCCTAATCCTATCTCAATTAGGCAGATATAGATCTAACCTAACTAAGAGCATGTATTTAAAATATTGAGATTTAAATGTCTCATTTATAATGAATATCAAATTAATGAAATAGTTCAATTAACTGACATTATGGATACCAAACACATCCTATTGAGATCCTTTAACTGAAATAATTAATCAACAACACTCAGGAAGTAGTTCACAAAATGTTATTGATCATTTAATCAGTAACTTGAATAATTAAACAATGATATGTGGAAGAAGTTCACAACATATCATTATCTATTCATCCAATATTAAAAGATAGATTTATGAGTAAATAGTTACTCAAAAATCAGAATTCAGCTCATAAGCGTAGAGATAAATGACAACATAAAATAGAAGCAAATAACCCATACCGAAAAAAGTGCACAAATATGTAAGTAAATTGCCACCATTCCTGTTATCATAAAATAAAACCAAAATTTAAAATAATAGTATTCGAAATACCAATTTATTGAATCCATTTCTCCAGCTTCGGTCTCTAATAGTCCTTTAGAATGCCTAAGCTTCCGATTTCAAAAGCAAAGCTACAATAGTGCAAACTCTGTTCATTATACATAACTCAGGATGTAAAATAAAAACCTAAATAATCTCCAGATCTGAGATTCTACTCCTCCCACCTACAAGTCTAAATCCCTATTACAAAAGTGCTTTTAGAATTCTAGACTTGCAGAGGAGAGCAGCCCATATTACATTCTGCAATCTGCTATTTATAATATTTGCAAAGGAATTATTGAGAGGAAAGTTTGTTGAAGAATGAAACATGGAAAAAATCATGGACTTTCATTGTTGGCAGTTGTGTAAGTATGTAGGCCACTGGTCCAATCCTCTCAAGGATCTTAGAAGGCCTAGAATATCAAGGTGCCATCTTGGTACATGATCCAATCCTCAAGGAGCTCTTCTTGCGATTGATGCACAGGTACACATGACCCCAAACATGAAACCCCTTGAATGCTCTATGGTGATCTGCATAACTCTTATGCCTATCATGTGTTTCAAATTCCTCTTAATAACCTACATGTCATGTTGCATCTCTGCCAACATATATGGTGTGATTAACACCCTATTCACTAGATCACTCTAGCTTATAAGAGTATTACAACTCCGCCCATAAATAATCTCAAACATAATCATCTTAAAATAATCTTGATACCCATTTTTATATGAAAACTCTATGAGTGGAAGATACTCTTCCAACTTTTGATGTTGATGCATAACGTACATATTCGACATGTCCTTAAGAACCATGTTAACCCTCTCTGTATGTCCATTTGTCTATGAATGATAAATTGTATTGAAATCAAACTTTGTCCCCAAGTCTGCAAACAAATCCTTCTAGAACCTAGAAGTGAACTTGGAATATTTGTCTGATATAATCTTCTTAGGAACACCATGTAGACTCACTATCTCCTTGATAAAGATCAGAACTACCTAACTAGTTGACTTAGTAGACTTTACAACAATTAAGTGAGCTATCTTAACCTGTCAACCATAACTGTGATGGAATCGTGTTGCTTCGATGTCCTTGACAAACCTATAATGAAATCCATGGAAATGACCTCCCATTTCCACTTTGGAATCAGAATTGGCTATAATAAACCACCTAGATGGTTACACTATGTTTTCACCCACTGACAGTCAAAACATCTCACAACAAACTCAACCACCTATTTCTTCAAGTTCAACCAATGATAGAATTTCATAAAAATTGTCAATGTATTTTGATATCCTAGGTGATCTAAATATGACTTGACCTAAAACTCCCTCCAGATAAGCTTCTTGAGCTCACTGTCCTTTGACACATAAATCTTGTTCCTGAATTTGACTGAGTCATCTATTGTGAGATGATATTTGTCATCCCTATCACCTACACCATGCTATTGTAAATTGTGCCTCAACTGTTGATACCTGTCATCATGTTGTCATGCCTGCAAGATGTGCTCTTGCAAATCTGTGCCATAATAAATCACAACTGAAATATGATTTACTTGCAATCTCCTACTTAGAGCATCTGCAAACCTATTCTCCTTTCCCTTGATGTATGTGATATCGAAATCAAACTCACTGAGAGTAACCAAAAATCTAGCTTTCATGGAATTTAGTTTGGGTTGGTAAAACAAGTACCTCAGTCCACTATGATCACTCATTATAATGAACCTCATGCCAATAAGATAATTTCTCTACATCTTCATGGCATGAATGATAGCTTCCAACTCAAGATCATGAGTCACATAGTTTTTCTCGTGCTCATTCAACTTCGTTGACTCATAGCATACCACCTATCCTTATTGCATTGAGACTCCAACAATTCCTCTCTTCCAAACATTTATACTTACCATGAACTCTTTATATAGAGCTCCAATCTTCAATGTTGGAGCATTTGTAAGAAATTGCTTCAGCTGCTCAAAGCTAGTTGCACACTCCTTTGTCCATTAAAACTTATTCCCTTTCCTTTGAATAACTTAATAGGATAGGAAATCCATGAGAAGTTCTTGATGAACCTCCTGTAATAACCTACTAATCCGATGAATGGTATGACCTCATCCACACTCCTAGGAGCCACCCATTCTATGATAGCTCTGATCGTTTCTGGGTCCACTGCTATATTGTCCTTACAAACAGTATGTCCCAAGTAATGAAATCCAATATGAAATAAATTTCACTTTGTAAGCTTGGAATACAACTGATGCTCTCTCAACAATCTTAATACTGCTTCCAGATTCTCTACACACTCTTCCTCGTTCTTAGAACATATCAATATGTCATCAATGAACACTTTCACAAACTTGTCCAGATAAGGATGCAACACACTATTTATCAGACACGTGAAAGTAGTGTTGAAGCCTTGAATTTCGCTGCGAAAACATCGAGGATAACCACCTGGTTGGGGACTTGAATATCATCCCTTATCCATTTGGGTTAGTGGCTCCAACTGGATTTATGGGGCCATATTCCCAATCTTTGAAAAATATGGTAGGATGGGGTATGCATTTAATTGTTAAAGATGATTTGGTAGATGAGGGCGGTTTCAACAAAAAAAATCAAACTATCTATATTTCCTATTTACCCGGGCTTAAATCAATATTTGTGAAATCTAGATAAATGACTACCTTAAATGATAATGAATATTATTCATACAAGAATAATAAAACATTCATAAAACAACTATTTCGATTAAATAGTTAATCGGAATGGTTGACTATAAAACATATCGCATTAAATATCTAACAAAATTTTCTTATGAAAATTAAAAAGGATGTAACCTCAACTATAATTCAAAAGTGAAGGAATAACAGGTTGTATTGAAATATAATTGACAAACAATGTACATATAAAATAAACAACTTAATCATTCAAAAAATAATTACTATGCAAAATGATAAAAGTACTCGATGTGAGATGATTTATCCATACACAATAAGGCTACAATCCATGCGTTTTCTCCAAGATTGATCATTAGAAAACAGAAGTGCATTTCTTAACAAACTTTCTCAGATAAACTTTCATGGACTAGATCTTTCAAAATTAAAGAAAATCTTTAAAAAGTACAAAAGTGTATGTTTTTTTTAAAGAGTATCAAATAAAATTGTTAGACCCCATTCTAAATACATGAAAGGTATTTAAATATAATAAATATTACAAAAATAACTAAGCACTAAATCCTGAGGAGTGAAACAACTCTCCTTAAAATTAGTGTCAAAGATGCAAAACAAAAATTGATTTAAAACTTAAAAAATATGATCATGATTGGTGTTGGATCCTCATTTTCTTCCACTTCGCATAGACATCCATCATAGCTTGAATGTCTGAAGGCTGCCTAATGCTTATCTTTACATGTCCCGCACAAATTGTATCTGATAGCGATGGTGTCATATGCATGCTTGAATTGGTTAAGCATCATAGGGCCATCAATTTACTATGCGGTTTTACCAAACATGACCAATACACAACCCAATTCAAATTCAATAGTTGTATGATTCATTGTTATTTTGCTGCAAGACTTTCATGCCAAATTAATTTCACATCATCAATCTCAGGCATATTTCCTCGCAAACATCTTTGAATGAAGCCTGCATACCAAAGATTATCATTAAAATTATATTGTTTGATGTTTCACTTGCACTTGAGCTGCCCTTTCAATCTGTTTTATTTGGATTTCCCAATCAGTGAAGAGAATGTCCTTGTGAGATTCTTTGACCTTTGGCAACTGTTGTCTTTCCTTTTGAATTATCCTGCCATGTGATCAAATTTGAAATTTTCTCATCTATTTCTTCAAAATTGATTTTAGCGTCATTGAATTGACCCACTAATGTATCAACTTCTTGGCACAATGGACTAATATCTATTAAATGCTTACAAAAGATTGATTGTTTCTTTGATAGCAATGAATTGATTTCTAAAGCTTCTTTGATGAATTCATCAACTTTTGGGCAATCCTTTATTTGATCTATAGTAAATCGCAGCTACAAGATTTCAGTATCTTTAGTATTTAATTATGCTTGGCTCTAAAGTCTTATGTTGTCAAAACTCTGTTGCATTTGTTCAAGTCGTTATTTAATTTATTCTTTTGTATTATCCTTTTCTTTTGTAAGTTTATCTTCCAACTGATTTATTCTTTCCTGTTTTAATTTGATCAAATTTCTTATTTATTCCACTTTGTCAATTGTTGCAGAAGCATAAGCTCTTGCAAACTGAGATAATTTGGTCAAATTTTCAGATGGATCTATAGGTGTATCCTTCTAGACAACATCCATTGGTTCGTTTCCTGACATGTTAATAGCAGTATGGTTAATTTTTCTTTTTTTCCTTTACCTCTTCATTATTTCTCGATGTTTGGGACTATAAAAAATATCCAAAGGAGGAATTTTCTCCTCTTTCAAAAGAATTTCTAATGAAGTAAAAGTAGGAATTACCTCGATATCCATTGAAGTAGTGATAGCTTTTTTTGAAGATTTCTTGAGATGCTTTTGTGTTTCAGGCAAAGTTTGTGCTTGACTCATACCACCCTATGATTCATTGATGATTTGTACAAACTTCCACCATTATTTCTGCATTTGATCCTGATCAAGTCCTTTCTCAGTATTCTTATTGTTGGAAGTTTCTTCTACGCCTTTCTCTATAGCAGACTCGTTTTGTGATTCAACATCATTGGATGCTTTATTTGCATCCTCTTCTGAGACATTAGTAGATAACCTTTCTTCCTGAGATTCTTGTTGGATTATATTAAGTAGATTCAAAGGCATATGGGTTAAACTTTGATGTTTGTACTCCTTAAATTCTTCTAATTCATTCAGATTCAGTTGGAGGGAAGCTAAACTCTATATCTGTGAAAATTATTCAGCTGCCACAAAAAATTGTCAAAACGATCATCCTTATGAATAAATGCCTCAACCTTGATAGTCGTGGTAAAATCATACACGATCTTTATAGGGTCATATTGTCTTTCTTGAAACTCAACTAGATTCAAATTATGAATGTGTTTGACTTCAAATTGTGCATGGTTGAAGTCATTTAAGCAATAAACACCACACTAAAGTGGAAAAGTGGGCCAGATATATTTTTTAGACTCTTTGAGAGATTTGGTTATGCCCTTGGTAATTGTTTGGTATGCAATTTCTATGGCTAACAATTTATCTAGGACATACCGCAAAAGTACATGTGGTGGAGTGGTACTTCCAAAAA
Organism: Pinus taeda; assembly: GCA_000404065.3. Lineage (NCBI taxonomy): Eukaryota > Viridiplantae > Streptophyta > Pinopsida > Pinales > Pinaceae > Pinus > Pinus taeda. The sequence goes on along the minus strand of APFE030794604.1, from coordinate 10,311 downwards.
CTCTGATATATGTCAACAATTATCCTCCAAACCATCTTGCCACAGGTTGAATATCAGCCTTGGCATCTTTTGATAACCTCGGGCTTTCTTGTCAAAGGCAGCCTGATAAATAGGGAGCATAACCCCCTGACAAATTTCATAGAAATGTTCATTGAAACAATATTTCCAAAGAGATTTATGATACAGATGGATTGGCATGGGATCTTGAGGAGTCCACTTCCATCGCATAATTGGAAAAGGAAAAATGAAACATACAACATCCATGACATAGGAAGACATATAAAATGGAGGAATGGTTCTTGTAATAACATAATGATTACTTCTATATTCTATGATATAGCGGGCTAAGTTATTTGACAAAATTGTGGCCCAATCCATGACTATAGAATTAGAAGTGGCATCAATGAGAGGCATCCATTCCACTAAAAACTTGGTAGCATCTGCGTACCCAAATAACCTTCATAGGATTGCAGCAATGTATAAATAAGGAGCAATGAGAGATGCTATTGAATACATACCATTTCTATCCATCTTATTCTTGCTCGGATTTTCCCTCCATTGTTTTATAACTTTGGAGGGTTCTTCATTTTCAGTAGCAAATTTCTCCACAAATGCTTTATCATAAACCTTGCAAGACAGAGGTAAATGATACATTCTTGTGATATCCACTGGTTTAAAGGAGTCGATGAACACTTTCCTTGAGGTCATGAATTCTCTATCCTCAATATTCACATTTTCAATAATCCATTAGATGATATCAACATAGGGTAATAATTTTGGTCTAGCTGCTACCTTATGCAAGATAGAGCATGCAAATTTAGGATAAAAAATGTCTGAAGATTGCATATCATCTATCATGGCTTCCTTCTATATTTCTCTCTTGAATAGGCCATAAAAATTTTCCGAGGAGCCAGTACCACACTCTTGTATACAAGTTGTATCATAAAACAAAGGTGATAGTTCTAGTACATCTTTAGCCAGGGATTGTGTTCCCTTTCCCTTATTCATCTTGATCATCCAATCGAGTAATCAAGTTTCTGTTACAGTCCTGTCACCACAAATAAGACGAGAGTGATATTGCAAAGAATGAGAAATAGGAGTATAAAGACATGCAAATACGAAAAGCTTATTCAAATTAATGAAACTAAAAACACTTAAATGCCTCTGTAATGGTGAGAAGGCATTGAATTTCTTGAGCCATGGAATCATAAATATCCATAATCTAAAATGATATCCACATAAGATTTGAATTAACTCACATTAAGCTAACGATCTTTTCGGAGCAGGTCATTAAAACCTGTTAACATACCACCCTCAATACGTGAAATATAACTTTAATGACGTGTCATTGGCTCCATATTTCATCACAAACCAACTATTCGCAATGTCACATGATATGTTTGATAGCCATTTTTGTGATTATGTGATTTGCAAGATTGAGATATGAGGGTTGCGAACATATTTTGATATTACAATTAATTAATTTGTTAGATCCATTGTGATATCACAATATGTAAAGGAAGGTTTAACATGTTTTATCCTGGCTTGACCAGAAAGGAATATTCTTATATTCTGTGCATATCGGAAATCGATGTTGTTTCAATTGGTAATGTTAAATACTACAGACAAGGCTTTTGCAAAATGCGAAATGCGATTTAATCTTTGGAGCGGGGTTTTGGATTTTTGTTTAGATTTTAATGAATTTTAAATAAAATTATTTTATAAAGGGTCCCCATTTGTTATCTAAAGGATTCTACCAAATGGGGGCTGTTGTACAACACAACAAGTAGATGGAGAATTAGTAAGACCAAACAAAACCACTACAAACTCATATTTCCCATACCTAGTACTAAATGTAGTCTTGTAAATATCTTATTCTTTGATGTGCACATGATGATATATTGATATCAAATTAATCTTTGAAAACACTGTTGCTCCTTTCAAATGATGAAACAAATCATCAATATGCAGTAAAGGATATTTGTTCTTTATCATCACCATGTTCAACTACTTATAATCAATATGCAACCAGAGAGTACCATCCTTCATCTTTACAAAAAATATTAGAGAACCCCAAGGTGACACACATAACCTAATGTATCCCTTGTCAAGCATTTCGTTAAGTTACAATGTCAATTCCACTAACCCTGGATTGCTCATCCTGTAAGGTGCCATTGATGGTAGTGTTTCTCCTAGTACCAACACAATAGAAATGTCCACTCCCCTATGAAGCGATAACTCATAAATATATGTTGGAAACATGTCCTAAAACTACTACAAAACTAGACACTTCTTCAAGACTTCATCATCCTTAACATCCTTCCCCTTGTCACTAGAAATGTAAATTGTAAATAATAATCATCCTTTCCTGTAACTATGCTTTGCCTGCATAGTTGCAACCATCCTCACCGATGTAGGCTTCTTCTTTCCCTGCAAGATTCTTTTCTCTCCATCATCATCCAAGCACTTAATATCCATCTCATAACAATCTACCTCAGTCCTGTGAAGCTACAACCAATCCATTCACAACAACATATTGTATTAACCCAAAGGAAACACATTTAGATGTGTTCATGTAGGCATACCATTAAGCTCAAATACACAAGCTCTCACCTAATGATGAACTCTCTTCTTGGTCTTTGTAGCCAATTGCACCAACCAAGACTCTACATGCACTTATTTACTCAAGCCACACTTATCCACTAGGTTAGGATTAACATAACTATAATTAGATCCGAGATCAATCAAAATGGAAAAAAACTCAATCATAGAGCTTACCTTCCATCTCAATAATGGATTCTTGATTATCCTCCTGCTTGTTATAAAATGCTGCATAAATCCGAGGAATTCTCTTCCCAACATCCCCAACTATCTGCACCTCCTGAGAACTATAAATGCGAGGTTTTCCACCCTGGTACAATGAAAAATCCCTCTTGTGATGATATTTTCCACAAGTCCAACACTGCAATAGGTCCATTCCACGGCCTTTATTTTGTTGCTATCTAGGTTGAGATCCATGTTCCTTCTCATCTGCACTGAACTTCTTTTAAGGAGCTACAATTTCTTTCTCACCTGCATCTTGAGGTCTTTCCCACTTTAGAGGCTATTTTCCTTTAGTCATCTCATTACCTTTGTAATCACAGTTAGGCTTAGTCTTGTACTTTGACTACTCATAACAACTCTTCAACTTCCTAATGATTTCCTCCAATGACTAAAGCTCATCATACTCAATCCAGTCCTTGAATGCTAATGGTATTCCACTGATGAATCTTTGAACCTTCATCTTCTCAACCTTGAGATATGGCACATATCTCAACAACTTCAGAAACTTAGTTGTGTACTCTTCATCTATCATAAAGCCCATATTCATATCATATAATTCCTTAGCCTTCCCATCATAATATCTCTCAAACAAGTACTTCTTCCTGAAGAATCTTTTGAACTCATGCCAATTCAACTTCTCTATCTTAATTCCTTTGGCATGTTTCACATCTTCCCACCAAATATCTTCTTTTCCTTGAGTCTAAAAATAACTATCATGGATTTCATATTATTTGAATAATCACACAAATCGAAGAACTTCTTCATCCCAAGAAGTCATGCTTTTGCATCTTCTGGTTTCTTTAGCTCTCCATCAAACGTAGTAGGCTTGTATTTCTTGAACTCATCTGGAGAGTACCCCCTCTCCCTCCTCTTGTAAGGATGATAGTGACGATGACCATGATGTATATATGAACCAGAACTAGAATAGAATCCATAACCACTACCTCTCCTATCCATTGTATCCAACCCTCTGCCACCTTTAGCTGTGTCATCCCTATCCAAACTATGCCCTTATCAAGACTTGTTACCATATGCCCCGTTAGTCCTTTCCTCCTATCCATAACTGATCCATGGTTGTACCTATCTATGTAAATATGATAATCTTTGAAGGATCCCTGCATTGACCTCATATTTATTTTCTGAGATGTGGAAATCCTTTCCTGTGACTGAATTATCCTAACTTAACCACCTTGCAACACTTTATTTCTACCTTCATACTTCTCAATGTATCTGCTATGTTAGAAAGGTACTCATCTCCTTGTTGCTCAATTGATCTATAAGGGGAGTCACATGAACTATAATCCACCATTATTCTTCTCATCTCTGATCTTATTCTTCCTGCAAACATACCATGTCACAAATAAATCCGTATTAGCATGATATAGATGCACATATATGTGTGTATGTGTGTGTGTGTGTGTATGTATATGTATATGTTTATGTAAATGTAAATGTATATGTATATGTATATGTATATGTATATGTATATGTATATATATATATATATATTATATATATATCTATATATATATTATATATTATATATATATATATATATATATATATATATATAATGAGACCAAGATAGAAACCTATTGACATCATCTCAATCTTCATGCATGCTAACTCAAGCTGTAACACTTACGATATACATGACAACTATAGCCACTACAATGAATGCATACGACTGACTTGCGTGCATAAAAATCACACCTTGCCCATCCAATCCAAGTGTTTGAACTTGGAACCTCTGATACCAATATGTAACACACTCATCCCCACATTTAACTACTTTTACAAGCCCTTCTGGTAAATGTGAAGCAAACTGCTACTATGACATGACTTGACCTCCTAGTTATAGTTAAGGAAGTGGGGCCTACAATTGATAATTACAAGCCTTCCTCAAGAACCACAGATTACTCAAAGGCTGAATAACCATTCCATGTGACCAATCCCTAAGCTAGAACCCGTTTTCTATAACCTAGACCTATAGCTGCACCCTTGACGATGCCCGCATGCGGTTGTGAGGCTCTCATCACACTCACAAGACTTGTCCATCTGGTTCTCAGTTTTTTTCCCGCGGTCCTGCAAATTGAGCCACCTTTCTAGGATAGCCTCCATACCACTGCCTAAACTTCCTGTAACTTTTGAGAATCATATGTCTCATAACGAAAATGCTAATAATTCAAACTTGAACCCATAACTTGACCTAGACAACCTATAACAAACTATACATTTTGTCAAACATATGGTAAACATGTGAGTTAGAGGTCATGAATGCATATTTGATCATAAATCACTTAAGTTCATCTAAAAATCACCGAGAATGTCTAATGCCATCTGAATTAGCTACAAAAAAACTTTTTAGCCCATGCATTCATGAACCATTCAAATACTTATCAAAATATTAAACAAGGGCCATAAATAGAGCACATCATACAACTATTGTTATTACCGACATAAAACTGTAACATTAACCATGAAAGAACAACTGTCAAAGAAAAATAATAATAAGTACTAGTTCTCATAAATCACAATAAGACACTATCTCTTATTAACTTATGCAAGATCCAACCAAGTTAGGGACTTCCACGTACCACCCAACCATAGATTGAGCTAAACCAAATCTTTCTTTCATCCAATCACTCCCATGCCATATTCCAAGGATGAATGTGTTATCTCATGGGATAAACCAAGACATGATCAAATAGGGATAGGGACTCCAGAGGTTAAACCAACACCACCCTCAAACTACCGTGATCTCACCTAAACCAATCCTGAGAACACAAAAAGAACCATGCTTGGATGCCTTAGAATTCATTCAACATAACTTGAGGAATTTTCCTGTCTCCACCCCCTTATCGAGGTCTTCTTTGAGAAGACCATATCCACTGCCAACCCTTGGGAAGTTTCCTGATACCACTTCACTGGTTCTAAGAAATCCTGACAATCCAAAGCTCAACCAAGACATTAGAGGAAATTTTGGCCTAAAACCGGCCTCCTAAGGAAAAATAATAAAATAATAGTTAAAATAATAAAATAAGAGTTATGAATTTTGGAGGGAAAAGAAGAAAATTGTTTTTTTAAATTGTATTTTTGGCTTATCTCCTTATAGGTTTACTCAAATTTCAAGTGTAGACACTTGTTGGATGGGGAATTAAATTATGCATCCAATGAGTACCCATTATGCATACTTTTGAGAAGACCCACATTGATAAAAATTGAAGATACATTAAAAGAACATTTTGAACACACTTGTTTTTAATGTATCTTCATTTTTTTATCAATGTGGGTCTTCTCAAAAGTATGCATAATGGGTATTCGTTGGATGTAAAATTTAATTCTGCATCGAATGAGTATTTACACTTGAAATTTGAGTACACCTGTAAGGAGATAAGGCAAAAATACAATTAAAAAAAAACTAGTTTTTCGTATTTTCCCTCCAAAATATTTACATGTACCTCTTTTTAAATTTAAAATATTTTGATTGGGTTTACATATTATGACATGGGAATTACGTGAACATTTCATGGGCACTTTTAGGCTAAAATTTCCTCTAATGAATGAATCCCATCACACCATGTCTATCCAAGAAATGGAAATGCAAGGATAAAGCCACTGTTAAACCTGACAAAACATGTGCCAATAACAATAAATGAACTATATAAACACATGCATGTACCATGCATTGACACCTTAGCTAGTAAATCATACATGCAACCTCTTACTTGCAAACCTTCCTAACGAAGCTATTGATCTAACCTTCTTCTTGCTTTCCTTTTCTTTCATTGGCTCTCATTTGCTTTCCCTTTACTTCCTTTGATTGCTTTCTTTCTTTCTCCTCTTCAAGCTCTCTCTCTTTACCACTTGACCCAAGTTGAAAAACTAACAAAAGCTAAACCAGAAAAAACTTTGAACTGATTCTTTGATTCCTTTTTCTTATTGATGTCTTATTTTCTTCATTTCCTTTTAATTTCCTTAGCATGCAAATATGTGCCTCTTCACCTCCCTTTTTTCCTATTTTCTTTTATTTGCATAAATAAATGTCAATTATTTCCTTTTTTCCTTTGCCAATGACTTTTCCTATTTCCATAGCCATTAGTGAACCAAAGGTGATGCCCATTATAGTGTTTTTCCCAACATTGAACTTGGAATATGTGTCCCATGACATAGGTATTAGTTTGCCTTTATTAATATGTCTTACATGAAATTTAACCCTAGGTTGTTATATTGATGCAAATAAATTTGTTATCCTCATCTTTAAGGATGAGACAAAAATTAGGTATCACTAGAAATCCTAGTAGGAAAGAAGAAGGATTAGAAAAATAAACAGCTAAAGATTCATTGACAAATTTAGTAAATAGAATCATCACATCCTTGTAACAGGTTCTCCTTTTGTCATTATAATATATTATCATATATTAATAAGACAGACTATCATCCTGTATTTTATACTCTTTCATGTTGTTAGCACTTATCGACCATTCTCACTATTCACAATTTTTTTTAAATTTATGGACACATACATTATGTTTTATAGAATATTCTCATTCTTGTAATGTCTATTCTTATTTATCATATGTGGTGTTAACAATATATTGTATGCTAGTATCACTTGATGATGTATAGAATCCTTGATTTCTTAGAGTTTCTTTTGGACCTGTGTAAGTTTAAATTCCTAAAATATTCCCCCATTATTAATACTTGTCCTTTTGTTTCACATAAATAAGTTTTACAAACTTTTTCCTACGATTATATTACTTATTTGATCAATTTCATTTTTCATTTTCATCTATAGGTACATTTCATTGAACTCATAAAAACATTATGATGGTCAAACTATAGATCGTGGATTCACCATTTCAAATGAATAAATCTCTAACTTGGACCTATTACCAAGTCAAACTATGTTGTTGATGATAGATATGTGGTTTTTCTGATAAGGTCTTGAAAAAACTTGAAGTAATAACCAATTAATCATAGGAACCCCCAAAGATTCTTTGAGATTTTGGGAATTGGCCATTCTATGATTTGTTTAACTTTGTTAGGGTCCACTTTAATATCATCTTAAGATATATTGAGACCCAAATATTACATTTCTTAGAACCCAAATGCATACTACGGTAGGATTTTCATATAGTTGTCACATCTCTAATAGTTTTAAGAGCATGTCAACATGTTTTACATGATCTTCCCAAGGTTCATTGTAAATTAGTGTACCATCAAGAATTAACAACATTGATCTTCTAAGGAAGGGATTAAATATAGTTAATTAATATTTGGAATGTTTAAGGTGAATTATTAAAGCCAAAAGACACCACTATAAATTCATAATGAATTTCATGTGTTCTAAAGTCTATTTTGGGGATGTCTTTTAGTAAAGAAAATATATCCTCAAAATTCATGTAAAAATCATCAATTATAGGAATAGGAAACGTATCTTTAATGAGTGTCTTGCTAAAATATATATAATCACAATAGTTAGACCATGAATCATCCTTTTTGACAATAATCACTACTAATAAAGAGAAATCATTTTTTGTAGGTCAAGTGATGCTATCCTCTAACATTTCTTAAACCATGCACAGAATCTCTATTTTCTAGGCATAATGGCATTTTTGAGGACACATGGTAGGAGGAAGGTTCCCTGTGTTCAACCAAATGGAATGTTCATGTAGTAGTCAGAGCCACATCTTTGGTCATGTCAATAATAACTTTTGAATGACTAGTGATAGCACTGTGGAGATCCAAGGGAACACAATGTTTGTTGCTTGAACATTTAGTGAGCACAATTGTTAAATTACTTCCATGTTCACATTTTCTAACACATTTTTAATCTTATTAGAGATGAATCACTTTATATAGTTTCTCTTCAACTCTAAGTTCAATTTCCTTGTCGTTCAAGGAAAATCTCAAGAAAAGTTCCTAAAACTTAAAAGGGCCAATATTCATAATGGTTCTAATGACTAAACTTATAATAGCACAACAATATGATACATTTGGATTACAGTCATTAGTCTATCTATGAAATAATCCAATATAATGACATTAATACTTTGGCACCTTGAATCCCTGAAAAATTATGGTACCTCCAACCACAATCATTGCTTGAAACTATGGTTTTGGATATATAAAGTAGTTGAGAATTATACCTGAGTTGTATTTACTTGAGTTATGGGATATACTAGATTTAAGAATCATTAATACCTTTTTTTCTCTTGATATATCCTTGTCTCTCAAGAATTTTGGGAGTAATTAATGCTAATTAAGTCGCTACAAGTTATGACTATACTACTCTCTTCTTGTCTTACATCTTGAGAAGGTTCCAACTTTTATTGTTTTTCCTCTTCACAATCTATCTAGAATAATTTATTCTCACCACATTTATGCCCCTTACTATACTTATTGTCACGATTAAAACACAATAAGTTTTCTCTTCTTTCATCCATTTTTAGAAGTATCATCCATGTGGGTTGAATGAAATTAGGAGAGGGAACATTGCATTCTATATAGATGTTATTAACAACCCTTATCATAGCCATATTTTTAATTGCAACACTTTCTAGAATGAAAGTCTTCTCTAAGGATCAATCTTGGGTTTAAAGTAGTTCCTTGGTTCTAAATTTGAAACCACACTACGATGGATCTTGGAGTGATGACCATTCATGTGTTTAGGAATTAGTCTACCTATTCTCCAAATGTGTTAAAATTTTCTCTATATGTGATTGGGACTCAATTCTCCATTTTTACTTATCCTCTCCTTGATGAGAGAATTTATATTGAGGATATGTTTAAATCCATAAGATATCAATTCATGTCTTTGTGTAGGAATTTACAAGGTAAGTTCATCAGATAGAACACCAAAAGACACCACTCACAAATGGATCACAAATCAATACACCAATATTCTTGATGTGGTTAAAACCCTCAAATATGGAAACAATCCTTGGCCTGAGCCAACGTGGCCACTTCAGACAATTTATTAATGTAAAAGAAAGAAAATTTACATAAGCTTCTCCCATGCACGGTCACCTTACAAATGACCCTACATGCTTTTTAAATAGAGATCATGGATCAATCAAGTGTTAAGCCATAGATAAGCATCGGTAATACCGAGGAGAGAATGAATCGTCATATCACTTCATTTCTAGAACATATTGTGACCGTCAGATTGTAAGTTACAAAAGTTCATAGTAAAGAAACACACTTTACCTAACTCTACACTAGACCAAGTTGTACCTAACTATTTCCTCTGTGTCAGAATATCCTAACATCCCCCCTTAAGAACAACTTGGGATAGGATTGCAAGATGTACAAATATGACACAATATGAGAAGGAAGGAGGCATTAGATCCTATCCCCCCTTAGTGAAAACTTCCTGAACTCCAACCATAAATCGAAGTTTTGTAAACTTTGCCTCTGTGAGAGCCTTTGTAAAGATGTATGCAACTTGATCATTGGTTGAACAATATTTCACTTCAAGAACAT
>APFE030794602.1:0-34864 GCA_000404065.3 Pinus taeda | reverse complement strand
GGGTATTATTTTATTTAAATAAATAAATTCAGATGTAGATTTATATCTCAAAATGTTCTTGAACCTTTTTTACTAATACTATTTTACCCTACTTATATCTTATTTCAATTATTATTTATACAGGTATATATTTATTAATTTATTTATATGATTGTTAATATTCAACACCGTTCTCGTAAGTTATTTGATCAACACTACTAAATATTGACGAAACACTACTAAATATTGACTAGTATAATTAAGTGGTGTGATTAAGTCCAGTAAGTCGCGGTTCACCTATCAGTATAATGTAGCTCTGTAAATTTTTTCATTCATTCATGCTAATGTTATTCAATGCCCGTGTGAATGATGAATTTAATTCATTATTGTTTTACTGGTTGTGTGGATAGGCTATGTCATGACGGGCAACAGTTTTAAGTGATGGATAAGCTTATAAGGAAGAAAATATAAATATGGCGTGTATGCTATGTATGTAACTAAATAAACTAGAGAGGCTGTCACGCTATGTATTTTTGGGTTTTACCTATGTATTTTTGGTTTTTACTTCACGGTAGCTCTTATATACCTCACCACTTTTCAAAATCGTTTTGAAAAATATTAGTACAATAATGGTACTATAGTGATCGATCCATTTCATATTAATTTAGGCGTACTTTTTAGTGTGCTTTTGAAATCTTTTCCTTAACAACACTGTTAATTATCTAATATATATACCATAACCTTACTTGAAATATTATATTTCTTTTGCATTTTTTATAGTAATTAATTAATTAATTTATGTGTTAAAATAATTATACGTTGTTGCATTTTTTATAGTAATTAATTAATTAATTACTGTGTTAAAATAATTATACGTTGCTTTAATGGTTAAGGATGTAGTATATTTAAAAATTCAAAAAAATTTGAAGTCTCTCGATATAATATTGAATTGACTCCATCCTAGTCATATCACAAATTCTAGTTAATACCGATTCGTTAATTAATAAACTTGAATTACTTAATTCTTTTATCTTATATTTTTACAAATATACACATTTCCTTTTCTTCTCATGCTATTTAGAAAATCATATATTAAAAACCTGTAAAACTTAAATATCAATATAAACATTTCAATAGAATGAAACAGAATACTTTTATTAACATAAAATGTTTACATAAACAATACTCTAATCTAAACATTTCAATTACTACATAAAACTTTTCCAACTTTCAATTATGAAAAATAAAACCTTAACATTTGTCTCCTTGCTGCTGCAGGCTGAAATGGAAGCCCAAAAGCAAAAATGTTTGAAATGGAGTAGCCGTTGAAGATATTCCCTGAATTTGCGAAATCTGCTAATTTCTTGATCTTTTCAAATCTGCTCTAAGGGCTTGCTTTAGGTTGTTGTTAAGAGATGGGGAAATTCATTCATTCCGTTGATCAAACTTGGGCACTCGATCAACCTGGATAGCTGGATTAATGCTATGGGAGAACTGAACCACCGCTCGCCAGATCGGATGCACAAACTGCTTTCGCATCGAACTCGCGGCACACGTCCGCCTCATGCGATGTCTCACCATCATGAAGGCCACATGTTGCTTGTTGTTTGTTGTGGCAGACCTCGACAGGAATTACTGCCATAGTAGTGGCTCCCTTGTTTATTTTAGTTGTATACAAATATTAATGTTCCACTTGCTTTTCTCTATAATTTTTTATTTTACCATGAACAAAGTCTAACCTACTAACTTTTAAGAAAACAAATTTAATTGAAAATATGTGGTAGCCTTGATTATATAAATGGAGGAGAGGTATGGTTATGACGGGTTTATGTGATATAATAATTTATTGTGTTGGGCGATACTAACATGGTAGGAAAGTTACTAGTGACATGTCTGAAGTGCAATTCAATTCCCAGGTTGATTCTCTTATGGATTATCAATTTTGGAGTTTGACATGGTGGTTGCGGTTTGGTAGTAGTGTAACTTGTTATCATCACATGTTATAAGTGGCGTAGTCCACACTTTGCTAGTTTGTGCTGTAGTGATTATGCAAAAAATTCATGTTTCCGAGAGAGCAAATGATGTAGTGATTTAAGGTAGAATATGATATCAACAAAGTGTCGTGGATTATTGATTATTTTGGGAAAAACTATCCAATGAATATTAAACATGAGAAGAAGTTGAAAATTGTTGTACTATTCTCAATTTCATGTTCAACTTTCTATCTTGCAAAATTTAGTCCAGTAGATTTTAAAAAACTACATGTGACCCCTCTCATTTACATGTATTAGCAGCTTTACTCAAGGACTCAATATCCTCTATGGTTAAGTGATATGACATAAATAATCCCCTTATGTCTCATTACCTATTGTAATCCATGGAGATGTGAAATAATATCACCTCAAGGACGTTCACGAAACAAGAGAGACAAAGTTTATTTTCTTGTTGTAGCCCTTGTGTCTAGACCCCATCATTTTCCTTTGTTTTTTCCCTATAAATTAAGATTTTATGGGAAGTAATAAAACTCAAAAACCTATAATTTGTATGCTGAGGTCATGATTTGTTGACATAATTTAGAAATAGGTAAGTTAAGTAGAAATTAAGAATCATCCAGAGCTCTCGGAATAGCCATAAAATGTATAGTTACTATCGATTTACTATCTCTATTACTTTTAGCAATCTTAAGTGCTTTTAAGGGAATTTATTTCATCATTTGGGATTACCAAAATGCCAAAAATAATCAAATTATTGTCTTCCATTACGATCGTCACTAACACCTATACATTTTGCTAATGGAACATCCTCATAATAAAGGAACTTGGTAGTAGAATTTCTCAAATATGTGTATTTCATTGAAAAGATAAATAAACTTACTATCTACTTTATGCTATATTTTTTTAATGTTAAATAATTTTCCATTTGTTTGAACTATATACACATTTAAAAATTTTAAATTTAGTGTTTATTTTTATATAAAAACGAGTTATCTATTCTTAAAAAGATTATTATTTTATGTATTTTGAAATATATCTTAAATATATAAATAAATTTAAAACTTTGAAAAAAAATTTGGTCAGATAATTTAATTGGCAATGGTCATGGGAATGAAGTTTCACTAAATCAAAAATCTTAGATTCAAATCTTGTGCTATCCCCTAATCAAAATTAGAAATTAGACATGATAAAAATATAGTCTTACCAAACTTACAAAAAAATTAATCTTTAAAATCTTAAACATTAAATCTATACCAATTTACTGACTGAAATATACCATTGCAAATATTTTTAATCAAATGCCAAACAAAACTCATAAAACACTGCCAAAAACTTATAACATTTAAATAATCCCATCAAAATTAATTTGAAAAACTCCCATTCTCCGTGGCTCTTCACAAAAAAGACACAATGTCAATAACCCTCGTTAACCTTTCAATATATTTAATTATTAAATAAATATATTTAAATATTTTTATTTAATAGAATAATATAAAAATGCGCGATGGAAGTTAGCCCTGTTGTCATTATGGGATTTTTCATCATTTCTTTTTTATTATAGTCGTAGAAAAATGTCAACGCTCCGCGTGTTTTTTTCTAATATTTTTGTGATCTTACAATGAACAAAATCTAACATATTTACTAGAAAATTTGCAGTAGTTTTCATTATATAGATGGAGGACAGGCAGTAGTTTTCATTATATAGATGGAGGAGAGGTAGTTTTAGGATGATTGGATATGATTGAAGTGAAACTCGTGCCCTGGATTTTCGTTGGAAATATATCAATTTTGGAGGTGGAAAGGGCAGTTGTGGTTTTGCATACAATGAACAAAATCTAACATATTTACTTGAAAATTTGCAATAGTTTTCATTATATAGATGGAGGATAGGTAGTTTTAGGATGATTGGGTGTGATTGAATGCTTTCGTGCGTTAGGTGATGCTTAGATGTGGAGGTGGAATATCAACTCGTGCCCTCCGTCGATTTTCGTTGGGAATATCCAGCTTTGGAGGTGGGAAGGGCAGTTGTGGTTTGGCAAAGTGTAACTTGTGATCGTCGCATATTGTAAGTAGTGCAACCCACAACTAGTTGCACGCTCGAAGTTTTTGTGTTAATCAGAGGAAATGTAGTGTCTTAATAAAGAATATAATGAGATATTGCAAGGCCCATAAGGGTGGTTTTTAAGGATATAAAAATTTTCTCTTTACATCGACTCCATTGCTTGGTTGAGGAAGGCATAATTCTCTTGGTTCGTATACATTATTTTCTTTCTTGAGAGTGCTCGTTGAAATTCCTTTCGAATCATAATTTTTGTAGTATTGAACATGAGATCAATAGAGTGTTGTGGATGATTGATAAAAAAAAAGAAGATGGTGGAAGTTCAAAATCTTTGTAGTGTTGTTAATTTCGTCTTTAACTTCTTGTTTTGTAATTATTAAAATAATTTTTAGTTTAATAGATTTTGAAAAGTTCCCTTCTTTTACATGTATTAACAATGTTAGTATCATTTGTGATGAAGTGAGAGCACATACATGATTTAGTTGCCGCTTATTTCTTATTGAGATGTATGGAGATTTGAAACAATATTACTTTAATGACGTTTATGGAGCATGGAGCGAGAGACACAAAGTTATTTTGCTACAAAGTTATTTTTTTTATTATGGCCTTTGTGTCTAAACCTTCTCATTTTCCTTTCCGTTTTCCTCACATTTTAGAGTTTAGAGGATTTAATAAAACTCTATAACCTAGATTTCTTTTCATGTGAAAGTCATGATTTGTTAAGATAATTTGGAAAGAGGAATTGAGTGATAATTAAGAGCTTTAATAATAGCTATAAAATATCTAATTATTATAGATTTAGTTATAAGAAGAATTTCGGCGTAAATCACATAAGGAAAGACATTTGCCAACGCGTTTCTACTACTTTTAGCAATGGTGAGACCTTTTAAAATTGAAAGGATTATATTTCATCATTTCTAACAGCGAAAATGTCAAAAATATTTAAATTATTATTTCTCATTAGTATCGTCACTAACCCTTATACATTCTCTTTGGGCACCATTCTCAAAATAGAGAATAAGGGAACTGGTAATATTATTTCTTTAATATGTATATTAATTAAAATAAATTAATAATTTATTTATATTTGTATACACATTTTTATATAAATATTTTTCTATTTACTTGAAGTTTATCAACTTACTAAAAATAATTTTAATTTTTACATTATATAAAATTATTTTACATTTTTTCATCTAAGTGGATATTGGTGGCCACCCACCAATTCCACTTGGACCCCCACCATTGTTTCTTTCAGCGTTTCAATTTCCTTATTTGTAGCACAAATTACTATTTTTGGTAGTTTTTTCAGGTCTTGAACTTCCCAAGCCATTTTGAGGCCCTAAACAATCATTTTTGGGCAAAATGAGAGCAACAAGGTTCCATAGACCAATGTTCTTGATTCCAAAATTGTAGTCCTTAGATAGATCTTTCTAACGAGGTATTGTGCACGTCAAACGAAGATCGTATGCCAAAGTTACGACCCCGAGAAGCTGTTGTATTAGTTTACCCAAAACGAGGCCCATAGTTTGGCTCTTCATCTCCTAGGGTTAGATTTTTGGATGTTTAGGGTTTTCCATTGTTTCTCAACAATAAATAGGCCTTCAAAACTCATTGTAACAGAGTTAAGAGGCATGTAGCCACCACATCTATTCTCAAATATAAGCTACCATCACCATAGCTGGTTTATTTCCATTCCTGTTTGTAAGCATATTTTAGTATTTTACATTAATGAAATGAAGTATTATTTATGTTGCATCTCTGTTTTTATGGATATGTCTGTAATTTCTTACGTTCCTATTTAAATCTGGATTAATGGTATCAGAGCGGTCTGATCTTTCTATGTTTTTCTTTGCATGTCACCAATGAGGTTAGGATATAAGGAGTTAGGACTGGAACCGGTTGAAACTTTGTAAGACCAGCCTCGCAAGTCCCAATGGCCTCCCACGGTGAATGAAAAGAAAGATGAGGGGGTAGGAGATTCTATAAATATCTTGCTCGAACAAGCCCTCGAGCGACAAAGGAACACGATGATGGAAACATTTGCCTAGATCCTTCAGCAGCTACAGAGGGGTCACACATCTGCTTCCAACAGCTACTCTGGAAATGCCACGCCCTTTAAGTTACAAGTTAACTTTGAAATCCCCATATTCGAGGGTCAGATAGACACAGATGTCGTAGATAAATAGTTTAATATGCTAGAACATTATTTTTCTGTTCATGATTTTTCCAGCTAGGAGAATATCACTTTTTTCACTTCTCAAAGTAGCCCCCCACCTTAAAGACTACTGGGAAACCTACTCCGAGTAGAAGGACGAAAGTACAGGCTCACTATTTTCAGTCACACCCACTTGGAATGCATTTCGTGATGCCATCAAGGAGACCATGCTGCGGCAGTGAAGGGACCAAGATGTGCCGAAGTTCACAAACATTTTTCATACCCTTCCCACAAAGTTGGGTATCAAGGATTTTGAGTTGCATTTGGTACTCAAATACCATGGCTACCTACATAGATACATCTAGGATGAGATGGAGTTCCAGAACATCTACTCACTTAGCATGACATGCTGATACACTATCAAAATTGATCATAAGATTAAACAAAAGAAGCGAGACTTTGGATCTATGAAACAATCGAGGACAAAGTCAAGGCGGGGTGACCCAAGACAACCCATTGAAGCCGCAAGAAAAGAACAACACCATGAAGTCAAAGAAGGACACAGGAAAGTGGTGTGAATTCCATAAGATCCCCACTCAAAACACAAGTGAGTGTCAAACCAAGTAGTTGTTGGTGGTTGAGTTGAAGGATTCAAAATCAGATGCATGTTTCAACCCTGAGTTAGAACCTGACAATGGGAATGAAAAATGGAAGAAAATCATTGATGCGGAGCCCAGCGACAAGGTTGCCACCACCAAGGTCCAGAAGATTGAGCCCGAAGATCTAGAAGAGGGGAACATATTTTCCACTCATAAATGTGGCTGAAGGGTTGGTCGCTGTAATTCATTGTCGACAGTGGCAGCCAAAGGAACCTCATTTCAATAGAGGTTGTGAAGCGGCTGGGACTAGCAACCATACCACACCTGCAATTGTACAACACTCAGTGGCTTCACAAAGGACAAGATATCTGAGTCCACCAGCAGTGTCACCTTCCCTATAGCATCAAGCCCTTCATAGATGAGGTATTATATGATGTTGCACCTCTTGATGTTTATGATGTACTATTAGGCCAACCATGCTTATGGAGGCAACATGTTGTGTATGAGTCAAGGCCTCACACTGTTATTATTTCTTTGGGTAATTCATTATACAGGATACATGAGGTAGCCCCAACTACCGCCACTTATTTGATCTCTGCTAAGAAAGGAAGTAAGATCATCTCCCAGACTAGGAAATTTATTTTATGTCTGGTTCACTCTCAAAGTAAGGGGAAGATCGTAGCCACATCCATGGCCCCCTGGAAGGGTTCCTCCACGTAGCAGAAGTAGGTGGATATGATCATGAAAGAAGATAGGAACATCTTCTACTCAACCACAGGGGTACCATGCACTGTCAAGTCGAGCATTCAATTGATCTGACATCCGTAGCACCTCTACCCAACAGGAAAATCTATCACCACTCCATTCTGGAAAATGCCAAGTACAAGCAGTGACATGATCAACATCAGGTACCA
Organism: Pinus taeda; assembly: GCA_000404065.3. Taxonomy (NCBI): domain Eukaryota; kingdom Viridiplantae; phylum Streptophyta; class Pinopsida; order Pinales; family Pinaceae; genus Pinus; species Pinus taeda. The sequence goes on along the minus strand of APFE030794602.1, from coordinate 27,161 downwards.
CACAAGTTTCAAGTGGGCGACAAGGTCTAGTTGCATTTGCAGAAAGAACACCTTACAAGGGCCCATCAGAAGCTTAGACAACTCCGATATGGTCCTTATACCATTACCAAGGTTGTGGGAGACAATTCATTTGAGCTCAATGTTCCCCCATTCCTTGGCCTGCACCTAGTGTTCAATATGGATCGCGTTCGGCCATCCTTCCCACCATTGTTAGACACATCTAACATTGCAGAACAACTCACACCAACAGAGTTAAATCAAGATTGCATGGAACAAGCTCCAACTGATCGGATCATGGACACACAGATAAATTACACTCACAAGCAGATGATCCAAATGTGTCAAGTTTTCAAAGCAAGATATCTCCTTCATGAGGGCAAGTGGCTCACCAGGGACCAAGTTGAGTAGATGTTTCCTCATCTCATGGTGGAACTCAACACAATGGGGACCATTACTTCCTAAGGGGGAAGGAACAATCCAAGTCGATATTGATGGCCACCCGCCAATTTCACTTTGATCCCCACCATTGATTCTTTTAGTTTTTAGTTTCCTTATTTGTAGCACAATTTACTATTTCTGGCAGTTTTTCTGGTCCTAAACTTCCCTAGCCATTTTGAGGCCCTAAATGACGTTTTTTGGGAACACTAAGAGAAACACATGGCAATGGAGCTATGTTTCTAATTTCAAAGTTGTAATCCTTGGATAGATCTTCCTAATGAGGTATTGTGCACATCAAATGGAGATCGTATGAGAAAGTTACGACCCAGGAAGTTGATGTACCAATTTACACAAAACGGGGCCCATAGTTTGGCACTTCATCTCCTAGGGTTAGGTTTGTGGATGTTTAGGGTTTTCCATTGTTTCTCAACAATAAATAGGCCTTTAAGCCTCATTGTAACATAGCTCAGAGGCATGTAGCCGCCACATCTCTTCTCAGAGATAAGATACCATCACCCTAGTTGGTTTATTTCCACTCCTGTTTGTAAGCATATTTCAGTATTTTACATTAATGAGATGAAGTATTCTTTCTGCTGCATCTTTGTATTTATGTTTATCTCTGTAATTTTTTTCATTCCTGTTTAAATCCGGGTCATTTTTCAAAATACATTTTTGAATGTATAAATAAATTTAAAACATTAGATACCTTAAAAACTCAATCTATACAAGTTTAACAATTAAAATTTACTATTCCAACTATTTATAATCACATTTGAAATAAGACAAAACCATTATTCTAAAATTTAAAAACACTTAAAATATACTCATAAATGTTAATCTAGGTCGTCAGTAATGTCAAAATGGCAGTGGCCAATATGGAAAATATTCTAGAAGATGCTAGAGGATGACTTGCTCAATCATGTATAAGATAAGACATGTAAATCATGTTCATGATGATCTAGAATCCCTTGACGACCTTGATGACATATGTGGACCACACTTGATGAACATGATTGGAAGACTACCTTGGAACCTATTGCATATCATTGCATCACTAAGACTACACGATGACGATGAAAGACTACATGTTGCATATGATGTTATTGATGACATTTATGAGCCTATGATCTTTAATGAAGCAACCTAACAAAACGAATCCATCCATGAAGAAGAAGCCCATTATTGAAGAATATAATTGTCCTTCATTTCTAAACTAATTAATGACAAGTCACATTAAAGAATATTTTTTTCCACCTTAGATGTTGAATATTTCCATGAGGCCTACACCATCTTGAAGAGCATAATTTAACCTTTCCAATGGCTATTGCTTGGCCAAAAGCTCAAATTAATGAGAGAGAACAAGATTTTACAAGGTTAAATAAGGTCTTTGCCTAGTAAGTCAACCCATCCTTAGAAAAATCATGTCGGATCATCTATTAGACATGTCTATTTGGTTTTCATACACAAGAATGTATAGATATATATGAGTGTCCTCAACCTCATTACACCCAAGGAACTCGAACTTCATATGGTAGTGAAGAAATAACGAGTTCACATCTCGTCAACTATAGTTTAAGGAGTATACTCCTTTGGAGACTGTGGTTAATAAGTTCATCACTGTGGATTGTGTTAGGGTGGTTGGAAGAGGTAGTTTCTAAGAAAATTCAGTGCGGTAACAACCACAGTTCCAGACCTCCTCTCCTAGTTGCGGACAGGGTTGTATTATGTTGATTCGGGATAGTTTACTTTGCAGACTAGGCAGGGTCACATGCTATCAGTTACAGGTTGAGTACATGGACTAGGCCTCAAAATGATGGATAATACTACAAATTGAACATGCCCTCCTTGCTGCGGATAAGTTCCTACCTACCTGCAAATAGAACTGGGTTACCTTTTGCACGCTTGAGACCTCTATAAATCATTTATTGTAGACCTACTTTTTTAGGAGATCGTAGACTCTTGTGGGAGACCTTTAGTGGCACACCTTTAGTGGAACAGTTTCAAATTGGTTAACTTGTTGCTTGGATAGTAGCGTGTAGTGGGTTGATTTCTATGACATAGTTGGACTATAAACTAAGACTATAGTAGTCATGTCTATGGTGAAAACTTTGGTGCAGTATTGATAAAAAAAGTGGACATGGTCCGGTATGGTGCAGATTGGTGAAATGAAGCATTCTTGAACTAACAACTTTAGTAAATCTTGGTTCAGTAGTGTTTAAGTTGTCTTGAGATAATCTTGTGATTGAAGAAATGGAGAAGTCATGGTGGAAACTCGTGCAGTATTGATAAAGAAGTGGATATGGTGTGGTATGGTGAAGATTGGTGAAATTAAGCAATCATGAACTAAAGATAGCACAGTAAGTAGCAAAGGACGATTGCCTTTACACAGTGAAGCATTTCGTGTAAGTTCTATCTACATTCCTTATTAAAACACATGATTGGTGTCCTTGGAGTTGGTGCTCCTAAACTCAAGCTCAGTGCCTTGGACGAGATAAGGTCAGAGCCCTAGAGGTTAGAGCCTCATCAAAAACCAAGTTGGTGCTTGAAAATAATTATCATACGCTGTAATTATTCTTTTTTACTCAATAAAATTATTCTTATACGTTTCTCTGATTAAATTTTGAAGAATCTAACTAGTAATAATAACAATTGAAAGAAAATACTCATTCACCCCCCTCTCAGTATTTCAAACAATTGTCATCGGAGCTAGATTCTTCATAACCAACCTACCAGCTGGAAGAAGGATTCTTAGTCACAATGAAAAATCAAGAAGTGTCAGGAAGGCTTCCTTTGTTCAATGGCACAAATTTTGGTTTTTCTAAGAAAATAATGTCGTACTACTTAATGTCCCTTGGACCTAAAGTTTGGAAATTTGTTTTGAGTGGGTACACTAATCCTTCCATTCTTCCAATTGACCAAGATGAAAGCAAAGCTTACATTGCAAATGCCAAAGGTTTAAATTCCATCACTAGTGGAATGACTAACTCTGAATTTAGAAAACTCATGAATTATGACTCGGCCGAAGAAGTATGGGATAAGTTGATTTCCTTATACGGTGGGGATTCTAAAGTTAAAAAGGAAATTCAAACTCATAGAAGGCAATTCAAAAGTCTTAAAATGGATGGCGATGAAGAGATTGAATCATACCTTCTCCGTGTAACTGAAGTTGTCAACTCTCTTAAAGGGTTAGGGTCAATTGAATTGAGGCTGACAAGTGTAGATACAATTTTTGTATTGTATATAATTGAATCGAGATTGAAAGTGTAGATACAAATTTTTTTTGCACTAAATATTGTTAAGGAAAAGTCAGCTAACGTTGAGCTTCAGAGAGGAATTTAAAGTCTGCTAAGCATGATCCTCAGAGAACCATTTTTTTGTGGGACCATCCCAGTAAGAAATGATGGGAAAACTACAGAGGCAGAAGCCTAAAAGGCAGTTCAAAAAGGAATAGAAGGAAGTTGACCATCCTTAGTAGCATTAGTGGTAGAGTTCCAGGACTTAAGGAAAAGTCGGCAACTTCCTTCACTCAGCCAGATTCACCATATTGATACCTAGTGGCCTAACTGCTCTGCATGCAGGTAAGAGTAAACCAGTAGTAGGAGTTGAATTTAAAATTAGATGTAATTATATGTTACTATTAATGCTATCTCATGGTGAATTCTCTATGCACCTTATAAGGAGGGTGAAATCAACAACTTAGGCAAAGTGGTAGAAAACACCTGTGTAACAGTGGAGCGACCCCTTCACCAAGACGTTGAAATCTTCAACTTAGGAAAAATAGAAGAAAACAACTATGTAGTAGCGCAACAAAAGATAGAGTAAGTTTGTGTCCATGAAGGTAATTGTAAACTTTGCATGTTTTCGCTTTGTACGGCTAGCAGGTAATTCTAAACTTTGGATAAGACATCCAAGCTGTTTTATATAAATTTAAAAAATTATAAAGTTGGAATATTTAAATAAGCAATTTTATATACGTTAAAAAATAACAAACTTGGAATATCTAAATTTTTTGTTTTGTTAGAATTTCTAAAAGAACTATAAAATACTACAATTTATTTTACTTTCACGTTGTTGTTAGCACTGCTTCCACAATGTCTGAAACTAGCTAGCTGTCATGTTCGAAGCTAACTAGCTGTCTGTTTTATTGTTAGATTTTTTTTAGCACCTGGCCTGGATTATTGATCCCACTAAAACTTTAGAACTGTTCCTCGTAATGCAATGATATATTTCCTGATAATGCAATGATATATTTCATTCCTGTAAACATGGAAGTCTATGAGGTTTCTCATAGACGTGGATTTGCAAACAAAAGGTTTGTTGCATGCAAACTAAAGATATGTTTTCACATATATTTTCCCATTTACACGTTGCTCGATCATTTTGTTTGTATTTGTTGGATTCGTTTGCTACTACAAATAAACTGAAGGTATTCTTTTACATATATTCAGTTAGCTATGAATCCACTTCTACAATTTTGAAGTATTTGTATATGTATGACCATAGGAAGCAAAAAATTTGAAATGGATGGCATGTGGATAAGGCGCTCTCACAGGGTGGTGATGGAGAAACCTTGATAAAAAAATAGGTTGCAACTAGCTGTTGCCATGTACTGTACCTATGCACTGTACTTGTAGCACTTGCAACAACAAGGGCATTAGGCGGCTGTGGAAAAGTGTGAAAAACTTGAGAAGATTTGGAAATCATTTATGTTTTTGTTCTATTTTTACTGTAACTATTTTACCATAGATTGAATAAATTTGAAATTTGGAATTTGAAAATACCTTTCTTTGTGTTGATTTTTGTTTGTTTCTGCTTTTTCTCTGAACACCCTTGAACTTGCTTTGAACACTTTTGAGGGATTTCTAGGATCCACTGCTTCTTTTACAGTTGCATCTATAGAAATCCGCTACTTCTTCTACAGATTATTCCGTAGCTATGATGGAGAAACATTGATTAAAAAAATAGGTAAATAGGTTGCAACTAGCTGTTTCCGCATACTGTACCTATATAAGCACATTCCAACATAACTGCTACAGATGCCAACAGACCTATCTTCTACACGGGCCCGGGTTTACAAGCGAGGGCCAGGGCCAGGGCCAGTTGTTGAACCAAAGTCTTTGTGGTGGCAGGTGGCTAGAGTTGTTGGCTTTATGGTGACAAACAGAGATGGCAGCTAGTTCGCAGCTGGCTAGCTTTGCGGTGGGAACCAAACTTTGCTTAAAATTCACAAAGAGCCAAATACCAAGTAAATCCAGACTTTGGTTAAAACTTTTGTTAGTCCCTGTATATTCAACAACCTAGCAATAACCCGACAATAAGTCCTTCAATATAAAAGTTTGGATAAAAGCTAAAAAACATCAAAGCTCGAAAACTAAATTTTGGATAAAAGCCAAAAACATCAGTTAAATGCTCTGGTCAACTCGAAATAATAGGCAGTCAATGCCGTTGCGAATGCTATAGTCCCTGCTATGCCGGGGGTAGGGACTAATAATAGGGTTGGCTTCCGTAATATAACTCGACTGTGCTCCCTTGATAAAAATCATGATATTCTCCCATGATGCAACCTAGGTGTTATATCAACTAAATAATAAATTTAATTTTGTTATGTGTTTGCATGATATGATAGTTTATATTTCAATTTTTAAAATTGAGTGTACTATTTATTAGTTGTTCCATTGGATATTGTTTCCATAATTTTACCATTTGATGAGGACTGTGTGGAGATCTATGAGATTCAGGCACAAATAACCCTGGGAAATGATTTTGACATGTTGTAATATTTATGTGAATGAGGGTTCAAGGATTTTCAATGATATTATTTCCTATGTTAAGATTGTTTTTTCTTTCAAGGTGGTATGTTTTTTTTGTGCCATATGAGATAATTATATACACTTCTACTTTACAAATTAAATGAAATTTTTGGTGCTCAAAGCCATGCACAAGGTCCATTATTCATCTTAATCCTACAATCAAGTTTCTTGTTGAATAAGGTTGTTTCACTCTAACTCTCTAGTTATTGTTTGAATCATCCATGCTTCCTTTAGATATCTAGTTTTGACCTAACTTTTTAATCAACTAATGCCCTATATATGCAATTGACAATAGAAATTTTCTCCTTGATGTTATACATTTCTTATCTCATTCATGAGAATTGTAATGTTAAGCCATATATAGGCCCTATGTTATCCTGAAAAGCCCTTTATTAAGCCCTATATATTAAGTCGATACATTTGTATTAGTATATTGTTATGTAGGCTAAAGCCCATTATGTTCCCATTTTATTATAATTGCATAGTTTTTATCCTATATATACAGTAAGGAGACCTAGTCTTAGGATCATCAAATATTGTTTTTTTCATTGTATTTATTGTATAAGGAGGTTTCCCCCTCAAAATGGACTGTAAGTATTGGTTTCTTATGCTTCTGAAGGTGTAAGGATCATAATTTTTTTCTATTAAAGCTCTCGGTCCTAATGTTTTTTCTGCTTCAAATAGGTCGTTGGGGAATTTTTTCTATAACATCTTTTTTGAGATGTTTCAGATGGTGAAACCTGGAGAATATTGAGAAAACATCTTGGGAAATACCTAGTTCAAATTTCATATCTTGTTGCCCTATATTTTTAGAGGGAAATTATGGTTTCTAAATGCTCCTAGATTCTGTTTCAAATAGACTGGTTTGTAATTTTTGTTATAGATTTTATTTTTTAAGGTTTCATACCATGAAACTTATACTACATTAAGCCAAATTTGTAGTGAACATCTTGTCCATGTTCATTAGAAAAAATTTGAGGTCTAAAATGGGAATCCTAAGGAACATTATAAATAATAGTGGAAATTATAAAATAAGATTAGATTACATTATCAAATTTTAAAGGGAAAAAAGAAAAAAAACTAGTTTTTCAATTCATATTCTCAACTTATTTCCATATGATTTTACTCAACTTTTTAGTATGAGCACTTAATACAAATCTAATTCCTCATCCAATGAATACCCATGTTGCATACTTTTGAAATACACTTACATCATGAAAAATAGGAAATACATGAAAAAACATTATTGCAATCACATTTTTCATGTATTTTTCATTTTTTATGTAGCATGGTCCATCAAAAGTAGACAACATGGGTACTCCTTTGATGGGGAATCAAATTATACATCCAATAAATGATCCATCTCAAAATATAAGTAAAATCATAGGGAAATGAGTTGAAAATACAATTCTTTTTCATTTTTTAATCGTTTCACTTTTTACCCCAAAATTGGTGAAATATCCTCCATTATTGACATTGTCATCTTGAAGCCTATTGGTCCTTATGAAGTTGATTTTGGTTGTACATTTTTGTTTTGAGGCACATTTTCTACCTCAAAAATTCTCTAATGATAGATCCTAGTTCACTAAATTTTCTAAGATATTCTCTGAGGACATTAGGGTTTTTATAGGCTCTAGAATTTAGTCTTCAACATGCTAGTTGGACATTTATGCTATAACATTTTTTGTAAGGCTTTATAAAGTTAAACTTGGACCATATGAAGGATAAATATCATGGAATATTGGTTCCATTTTAAGAAATTGGTTCAATATGCTTTTAGGGTTATGTCTTATGGCAATTACATTTTGTGAACAATCATGGAATATATTTTAAACAAGTCAACTTTGTATTTTTTTTTTTATATATTCTTGTCTAGAGATATTTAGACTGTGAAATATTAAATAATTTTAGGATATATACATAATTACCTTAGGTACAAGTTCCAAAATTATATTTCGAGATTTAGACATGTGGCATGCTATACATATTTGCTCATAGAAATAGGCCAAAAAACAAACAGATTTTGGGAAAGTTACTCTAACTTCCTATTGGCACATCACATTCAGTTCAAACCTATGGAATTGCAAAAAATACATATGAGAGTATTACAAAACATTTTTTCTAGTCAAAAAGGCCTAAAATATTAGATATATATCAATAAAGCTTCAACATTTATAATATTCTCCAAATCTATGTAACTTACTAGTGACCTAGTTGTTCATTACAAGATTCCCTTTTCTTTGTTGTAATAAACAAACTTGGGATATTATTACTTTCCAAAATGCCTCGGAAGAAATGTAATACAATAATTAAATCTACTAAATGCTCATCCCCAAATCATGATAGAATTGAAGACTTGGAATTTTGGTTATCTCTATTAGAGAATAAAGTTAATGAAATGGATGGTAGAATGTTGAAAAAGGTGGATTTCTCAAGTTTTAAAGAAAATTTTGAAAGAGAATGGAAAGGAAAATGAATAAAATTAAGGAAGAAAACCAAAAATACATGATTTCCATGGAAAATATTCTCTTGGGGAGGCTTTCTAAAAGGGATGTGGAGATCCAAGGAAGTTGTGAACATAAAGAGAAGAATGTTGTTGAGAATCAATCACATACGGGGAGTATGTTATCACAATTGAAGAGAATTTTCTTTTAATAACATATCCATAATAATGTATTTTCCAACCAAGGTACACACCATTAGGGTTTCATGTGATAACCAAGGAACTGCTACATTCCAAATGTGTTTTCAAATAGGACACTTGTTGAACACTCTCCGACAGGAATAAAAGATCCCAAAAAATGAAAAAGATGTAGGAACATAAGCCAAAGGGATGAAAAGTGATGAAAAGGAGAATTTGGGGGTTGCCCAAATTCCCAATTTCTTTAAAAAAAACAAGATCCTGGACCTGTGGGTTATGGCCCACTACGCTTCCACTGCGCACACACATTATAACATTATAATAGTACACCATATAAGAGTTGAATGCACACAACCACACATAATTTGCTAAATTGTAAACTCACACAAGCGTATACAATACTAGAACACATTTCACATATATATACAGAACAAATTACATTCTAGGCTAACGCCTTTCAGCCTTAAACCCTAGCTCACAATCGACTACATCTTGCTCACTCACAGTTTTACTCACAAATAAGATATATTTCTCACACCCTATCACATTACATTTATATAAGATGCATTAAGAAGGATGATCACATCCTCTCCTGATTTTTCTCCACAAAAGCTTCATGCATGCACGCTTTAAATCTGTTTTATCCTTTTTAAAACTATTTTTCTGCTTTAAATCACGCTTTTCTTTTGTTCTGATCCTCTGGTCCAGTTTGTTTGCTTTGTTGCTGGTTGCTCCTGCATCAGACTCCCGAGGCACAAAAATTTATGACCTCCTGGTCATATGCTTTTGGTCTTCGTAATATCTTTAACTTGTGAGCTGCAATCAACCTCTGCAACAGCAAGTCCTCCTTGCTGCCTCTTACCTCACCAAGCTCTCCTCTAGCCTTGGTCTTTTGGTAACCACTCTAGGCTATTGCAATCTTCTCATCTTCCTCTGCTGCCATCTGCACAACAGCAAGACCATAAACTCTCCATCTTTAACACAACTGTACCTCTTTCCACAGAATCTTACTGCTCTGATACCACTTGATGAAAAGGAGAATTTGGGGGTTGCCCAAATTCCCAATTTCTTTAAAAAAAACAAGATCCTGGACCTGTGGGTTATGGCCCACTACGCTTCCACTGCGCACACACATTATAACATTATAATAGTACACCATATAAGAGTTGAATGCACACAACCACACATAATTTGCTAAATTGTAAACTCACACAAGCGTATACAATACTAGAACACATTTCACATATATATACAGAACAAATTACATTCTAGGCTAACGCCTTTCAGCCTTAAACCCCAGCTCACAATCGACTACATCTTGCTCACTCACAGTTTTACTCACAAATAAGATATATTTCTCACACCCTATCACATTACATTTATATAAGATGCATTAAGAAGGATGATCACATCCTCTCCTGATTTTTCTCCACAAAAGCTTCATGCATGCACGCTTTAAATCTGTTTTATCCTTTTTAAAAACTATTTTTCTGCTTTAAATCACGCTTTTCTTTTGTTCTGATCCTCTGGTCCAGTTTGTTTGCTTTGTTGCTGGTTGCTCCTGCATCAAAAAGTAACAAATGATTTCATTTCCAAAGAGGAAGAAGAGAACAAGGCAGAAAATCCATCTAAGGAACTATAGATACAACATGATAACCAAGTAAACAGGGGGCGAGTGGACTAGTTAAGAACCATGACTGGTATCTAGAAGGATACTAAATTTGTTGATACTAAAGCAACTAAGTACCGAAAAGATGAAAATCTAAATAAATGAGGCATGGGGGGCTACCAAGAACTCATGTATATGAGAGTTCAAAATTAGAGAAAGAGGCTCCTACGCAAGAAGTTGGAAATGAATTAGCCGTGGTAACAGATGAATCCAACCAAGGATTTTGGCAAACAGTTCAGAAGAAGAAAGGAAAAAAGGGAAGTTAAGTGATTGTTATGACACTTAACCCCATACATTGTGTGTCTCTCTTACTATTTATTGTTATTTCTCATCAACCAAAAGGCTAACATGACTCAAAGTTTAGAACCATCTACATAATGTAATTGTGTTTCTTGTTTGTCAAGTTGAATAAAATTATGATTTTCTCTTCGAAAAAAAATAATTTTAAAAAATCAACAAAAAACACACATTTTTCATATAGATATAATTAAAAAGAAAACACATTTCTCGACATTTTCGCTAAAAATAGTATATCTAATAATGTTTTTTTAGAAAAAAATAAATTGAAAATTAAAAGTTGAAAAATAGTAAATTTTATGAATTTTTTTATGAATTTTATGTCAAAATTGATAATATTAATTTTTTTTCCCAAAAATATTGTCTCATATAAAATTTTAAATAAAAATAAGAAGCACCCTATTAAAAAATAATAAAAACAACTAAAAAAAATTGTTTAATTAAAAGACAAACTAGAAAATATATTGAAAAAAAAGCAACAACAAAATTTAAAATCATTTAAACACAACCTGCCAAAAATAGCCCAAAATTAATTAAATAATTAATTAAAATATTTTAACTAATTAGAATCAAAATTTATTTAAATAAAAAAACTATTTATATATTAAAAAAGCAAAAAAATTGTGATTTTTAAAATTAAAATATAAAGAGTATAAAAAACATTTCAGAAATCGTAAAAAATTTAAAATATTGTTAAAAATTAAAAAATAAAATTAAAATCAGAAGAAAAATAAATGAATTGAAAAATAAACCATGTATAAAAAAAAGGAAAAAGAAAAGAATAGAATCATAATTAAATATATATAAAAAAAAATTACAAAAATTGAAAAACATATTTTAAAATTATTAAAAAAACATTTCTCCGATTTTAAGAAAAGTCCTTTATATATGTAAGAGAAGAAAAAAACATAATAAATATAATTAATAATAATAATAATAAATAAATAAAATAGATTGTAAATTAATTAAAAAAATTAATAAAAATAAAAAATATTAAGGAAATTATCAAGAAGATAGTTAAAATATTGTTTAAATTTCTTTCTATTGGGTGAGGATGATTTTCTCTGCTCAGCAGGGGCCAAATATCCACTTGTATGGTGGCTAGAGTGATGCGTGAGCCACTATAGTTTCCCTAGTGGTGGGCCTTTAGCCCCTCTCAGGGAGTGCGTCGATCAAGCTGGGCCAAAGGGTCGTCGACAGAGTGGCGAGATTGGCCTACCCATAGCTCTTGCGGCCACCTCGATGACCGAACGACTATGGCTAGAGGGCCACTACAAGATGACTGGAGAAGTCCACTACAAAAATGGCCCTGTCAGTGACACTTTGGTCGTGTTTGATAAGGCGTCGATTCTAGGAATCAAGGCCTCCCCATCTCCCTCTCTCCCTTTCATAGCAAGGGAAAAAGGGGCACCAGAAGAGTTGCTAGAGTGATGTGCCTACCGATATAGTTTCTATACTTGCAACCCTTTGGCTACAATCGACTCAAGTTTCTATTCTTGGAATCGACTCGTGCCTCTCCCCCTTTGCCCAACAGGGTTGAAAAGGCTATCGAGAGGCTGGATTGAGCATCCTCCCCCCGACAGCTAGGGAAGAAGTGCCACTGAAATGGTGCCTAAAGTGACACGCCCACTACTCTATCTATCTTGATGGTGACCCTTTGGCCATAACAAATCTAGGCATCGATTCCTGGAATCTACCATAGGGGCTTCACTAGGGGAGAAATATCGTACCACGTATGCTAATATTGGGGGATATATATTGAGGAAAAAATTACATAATAAATTGAGCATATAATAGGTGGTAAATGACTTTTATATTAGTAGATATAAAATATGGAGCTCAAAGTTGATGAAAGAATATAAAGGGGTATAAAAGATGTTAATGAAAAATTGGATACCTACAATATCTAGTGAAAGTAGTGGAATTTTAAATTGGGAAGGTGTATTGAATATATTGGTAGGGGGTTAAATAATGTGATTTTTAGAGGTATTTTATAATATGTATTCCAATTAAGGGTATTGTTTAGTATACCACAAATACACGTGATATGTCAGAGGTTCATTGAGTGAAACCTTCATGGAATCGAGACCCTATCGAGCAAGTCCAAAAAGCCAACGACAAGGGTGATTAGAGAAACACATTGCATAGGCCACCCTACTGGTAATCCTTTGGCCACAACTATGCAGGGATGGATTTTGGGAATCAACCATGACCCTTAATATATATATATATATATTATAATTTTTAATTATTTTATTTTAAATGTATTTTTGTTTGTTAAATTTTTTAATCGTGTTTTTCTTTCTCATATTAAAATATGTTTTTTGATTTTTTGTTTTGTTTTTCTTACCACGTTTTTTTAGTTAGAAAAGTTTTTTTTTATTTAATTTTTAAAATTTTAATTTTTTTGAATTTGTTTGTTTTTTAATTTTTTAATGTTTGATTTCAATTTATTTATTTTCCTGGTTTTCAATTCTTTTAAATTGCTCTTATTTATTATTAATTTTATTTTTAAATTATTTGGTTTTATTTTTATTTTTTTAATGCTTGTTTTGTTATGTTTTTTTTTTTTTTATTTATTTATTTTGCTAATGGGACTTTGTCGATTCTCAATTAGCAACCCGTTCCCATTATGTATTAAGTTGATAGTTGATATTTAAATTTTAGTTATAATGAATCCAATTTGAACCCACTGTGTGTAAATTTGATGGTTCATTTTTAAGTTTTCATTGCAATGGGTCAAGTCCCCATAATTTTTAAATTTTCATTGCAATGTGCTAAATTTTTATAGGCTAAGATTTTTAAAGAGTTGTACTTTTAGCATTTAAAAAAATCCTCTTAGCTTAATGACTATTTATTTAGGTGCTCATTTTAAAGGTATTTTTTAGTCAAGATGTTTGGTCTATAATGTCATGATGGAAATATATTGAAATTTTGAGTTATTTTTATACTCATGATATTTAGGTTTAGTTACATGGTTTAAAAATATCAAAATTTTAAGGTATCTGGAATATGATGCTTCAACAAAATCACGAGAAGCTTTCAACATGATATTGTTAATAGTAAAAAACTACTATAAGAATTTTCAGAGTCGTGATATTTTATCTTTAACAATATCATTAAAAAATATTGAAATTTTAATGTTTTTAAGAGTCTTGATACTTGATTTTTAATAATATTGGAATTTTAACGTTTTTCGGAGTCATGATATTTCATTTTTAATGTCATTGCTAAAAAATGGTTGAATTTTATCAAAACAAAAAAAAAAATATTGATCCAACATTAACACTTTTGAATCCAACATTATCAATGCTTTACACTTTTAGGATGTTTTTTCATTTTTTTTGCTTAAAACAATTGGCTTTTACTACGTTTTATAAAAACGACGTTTAAATTTTAACCAAAATAAAGTGTTAATGATCATCAACATTTTGTTTTTCAGGGTGTTGTTGATGGTTTTTTTTTTAAATAATAGTGGTTTTTGGGCTAGATTTCTCATATTGAAGTTATGGTTCTTGTTAACTTTGTAACTTTGTTTCGATTTATCATGAACCAAGAGGGATAAAAAATTGAGGAAATAATTTCATCTGTAGGGGTTTCTTTTTTCTCAATTGATGATAAATCCATGCTAAGATAGGTATACATTGTTTCATGGTGTATTCCTAATCATTTTTTTTAATGAATTTTCAATCATATATTTTCTAATAATACCCTTTCCATAGAAACATATGTTTTCCCTTCCTCACATATTTCACCTGTCTTTCTATTATTAATTATATTCTTTTTTACACCAATAGACATGTCTATTTTGGAATGAGGTTTTCAAAATTTTAGTTTAACTATTAATAATTATTCGGTGGATGGTAGATATTTGGCCTTCATAAGTTATTCTAGAATATGTATAGTAGTATACACAAATCCAAACTAGTTATGCCTTTTTTTCCCTCTTAATTATTTTCATTAATTAAAAATAATATCATATCCACATATATATTATAAAGTGAGATATGATTTTATGATTTTGTGCTATTGATAAGCCACAGTATTGGCCCATAGTGTTATAAGAAATTTTATTTACTCTTTAAGATGTACATGGTGAAGAACCTTGTCTCATGTTCTTGAAAATGTGTATATGTTTAACTTATATATTAATTTCTTTATTTATTAATTTCTTTATTTACCTCAATGATTTTTTTTAATCGTAACAGTGTGAGATGTATCATGTAGCAAGTGTTTTGATGTTTATTATGAATTGATGTCTATCGGGGTTTACCAACCTTCTATTTTATATGGTTAAGCTATTTTATGAACTTTCAATCCAACTTGATATGCTAGTTGGCATTCCTATTTTGGAATAGAGCTTTAAGAATTTTAATTATGTGAATAGGCTTGTCTATTTTGGAATAAGGTTTCTACAATTTTAATTTAGTTATCAATAATTATTAGTTAGATGGTAGGGATTTAACCACTTGTAGTCATCTCAAAAGCAGTTATTAATTTTATTGATTAAACAAAATGTCATATTAAGGAGTGACATATGAAATGAATTGTGGTTTTTTAAGCATGTAATATTGATAAGGCATGGAATTGGTCCATGGTATTGTAACAAAGCCTATTGATAGATTAAGAATCTCGATGGTTAAGTGGGAGTGGATCTCATAGCTAAAAATCATTGCATGATTTTGGACAAAATTGACCAGAAAAAAATGTTCATAAAAGGTAATTTAACTCATATATTGTTTTTTGTTATTAACTATTTACTAGCTCTTTAATTTTTATGGATGACTATTTTAATAATTATCAAGAATTACTTAAATGGTTGGGCTACTTCAATTAGCGATAATTATTACGTGGAGTTATTAGGTTAGCGATAATTATTAGGTGGAGTTATTAGGTGAATGGTAGGGATTTTACATTCAAAGAATATACTAGAAAAATCTTAATAGTAGTCACAAATCAAAGATTGAAATTTATGTCCAAAGTAGTTATGCCTTAGCTCCCTTTTTAATTAAATTGATTAATTTTCAAAAAATGTCTTATGAATTGAATTAAGCTTTTTTGGGTATGTGGTATTGATAAGGCATAGTATTGTAACAAAGCCTATTTACACAGTGAGAATCTCTATGATAAAGGGGAGATGAATATAGATCATTAATTCCTTGTCTTATTCTGGTGTTACTCTTGGACATGACCATGATGTAGCCTCGTCATTGCCGAACTTCCAAAAAAAACTATATTGATGGTTATTTTGTTCTCTTAATTGTTGTTCATGGTCACTGAGTGGCCACTACATCAACATTAATAATGCGAGCAGATCCACCTGAAGAGATCTTTATTTTCTTTGTTCAATTGTGGTTCATGGTTACTGAGTGGCTGCTACATCCACTAGTAATAATGCGAGAGGTTAATATGTAATCTTTATATATTAATTATTTTAATAATAATATTTGGAACAAATTCATATGGTGGTGTAACTGTAGATGGTTCAAAAGTCATTGTACGGTGTAAATCGATATAAAGTCCACGTCGATGGATATATGTGTGCAAATTCGTATGGTGGTGTAACTCCGTGTATATATGTGTGCAAATTCGTATGGTGGTGTAACTCCGTGTAGATGGATTAAAAGTCATTGTTAGGTGTAAATGGATATAAAGGATGGATAGAAAGTCATCGTTATGTGTAAATGCCTAAAATCATCGTCTCGATGTTTTAAAAGCTTTTTCTCTTCGCTTCATGAGCATTGTTGAGAATCTTGGAGTTTATTGTTGACAATCATATTCCTGGTAAAATAAAGGGAGTTCACGGCATTCTCCTATACAATTTGAGGTAATACTTGCACTTTCACATTCTAAGTTATGTTTTTATTGTATTTAGTTTTGTTGGTTAGATATGGTTGAAATTTTTCATCACTTTATATATGTGTTTGTTAGTTTATTTCATTTGTTGGGTTGGAATGTATGAACTTTAATATATAACTATTTGTTTCATACTCAAGATACTTACATTTTCATGTTCTAAGTTATGTTTTTATTGTACTTAATTTTGTTGGGTAGGGTTGAATTCTTCATCCCTTTACATGTGTGTTTGTTATTTTATTTCATTTGTTAGGTTGGAATTTATGAAATTTAAAATATAACCATTTGTGTCATACTCAAGATACTTGCACTCTCAAGTTCTAAGTTATGTTCTCATTGTACTTAATTTTGTTGGGTAGACATGGTTGAAATTATTCATCACCTTACATATGTGTATTTGTTATTTTATTTCATTTGTTGGGTTGGAATTTATGAACTTTGAAATTTAAAATATAGCCATTTGTGTCATACTAAATATCATTTACTTGTGTAGTATGTAGTATTTTGGAATTTTTATTGAAAAGAGTTTTCAAATCCTTATATTTTAATTGAATGTGTTTATCATTTGAGAATATCTAGAATATGCCTAGAATTTTTATCATATTTTAGTTATTTTAGTTTTCATTACTTGTTTGGCTCTTTTAAGAATTTTGCTCAATGTGTGAACTAGATGGGTATTCTAATTACTCTACATGTTGCGTAGCCTTTTTATCATTGTGAAATGTTTGTTTTTATTTTCTTAACAATTGGATATATTCCATTTGATGATTGTGAAATGTTTTTTTATTTCTTTATTTTCTTAAATCTTGGATATATTCCATTTGATATTTCCAGTATAAGCATGTTTTTAAGACAGTTTACTTTCTTGATACATTAGAAAATGTGAAAATGTGACATTTTATCTTCTTAATATACTTTACATACTTGAAAATTCGTCATTAAGAAGCAATTTAAATGAGATAATGTGGTTTATAATTATTTTATAGGAATAATGATGGTTCAACTTATGTTTCAAGCTATGTACAGTTAGTTGATACAAGTTTGCAATATTTAACATTTAAAGTGAGTTGAAAAGTATGTCCGAAGGATTATACATGGTTATACATGTCAGTAATATGCCTCTTCTCTTTATATGCAATAGGAATAGGATTCTCTTCTAGGATACAACTTGGGTGTGACACCCTGATTAATAATACCTCATTCCTCTAATCTCAAATGAAGAAGTTAGATACATTAGCTTAGTAGTATTCCTATTCTCTTTATATGTAATGTTTTTATTTTCAACAATACAACTTAGGTGCACTACCATGAAAAATAACAAGGAGATATTTTTTGATATAACCCAAATGTGATTCCTTGAAAAATGTAGTGATCTTCTCATTCGATAACACCAAATTCTGCTATACAATAAAATTTTAGGCAATTGTAGTGAATACATTTAGTATATTTGTTGTTTTTATTAATTTAAGAATAATAACCATATCTACTGCATTATTTAAAAAATTAGTAATTAAACATTTGAATGATTTCTATATTAATAGATTTAATATATATTAACCCACTAACAGATTTAATGTTGATATACATTTTCATGATATCAAGATTTACCTTTCAACTTTAATATTTATTATGATATATTCTAATTACATCTTCGATCCAACCGCTATGCAACCCAACATTTAAGTCACCCTCATCCCAAAGTAATGACGACCTGTTGGATACATTGAATATTTTTTCCACTTGATGAGGATTTTCTGAATATTTATGTGATAGAAGTATAAACAATCATGGGACATGATTTTGACAAGATGGTGATATTTATGTGAACTAGGGTTGAGATAGATT
This sequence comes from Pinus taeda, assembly GCA_000404065.3. Classification (NCBI taxonomy): domain Eukaryota; kingdom Viridiplantae; phylum Streptophyta; class Pinopsida; order Pinales; family Pinaceae; genus Pinus; species Pinus taeda. Next base: position 8,605 of record APFE030794602.1, on the reverse strand, counting down.
CCGCGGTTGTGTTCCTTATGTTAAGACCATTTTTACTCCACAATGTCCTATTCTACGTGTGCCATATGCCATCATCATACCCGGTTGTATTTTGGAAATTAAATGAAATGTTTGTTTCTCAAACCTGTGCAGGAGGTCGATTGTTCATTTTAATCCTATACCTTCATGTTCCTCTTTGAATAATGTGGTTTGACTCTAGCTCACTTTCCATTGTTTAGTTTATTGTTGCTTCTTCTAGAGCTTCGGTTTTGACATAACTTGTGAAACAACTGACTCTTCACATTGAAAATAAATTTTTTCTCTTCGCTTCATGAGCATTGTCGAGAATCTTGGAGTTTATTGTTGAGAATCATATTCCTGTTAAAATAAAGGGAGTTCACGGCATTTTCCTATACAATTTGAGGTAATACTTGCATTTTCAAGTTCTAATTTATCTTTTCATTGTACTTAATTTTGTTGGTAGACATGGTTGAAATTTTTCATCACCTTATATATGTGTTTGTTATTTTATTTCATTTGTTGAGTTGGAATTTAGGAACTTTAATATATAACCATTTGTGTCATACTCAAGATACTTACACTCTCAAGTTCTAAGTTTCATTGTACTTAATTTTGTAGGGTAGACACAGTTGGAATTCTTCATCGCCTTACATATGTGTGTTTGTTATTTTATTTCATTTGCTGGGTTGGAATTTATGAACTTTAAAATATAACCATTTGTGCCATACTTAAGATACTTGCACTCTCAAGTTCTAAGTTATGTTTTCATTGTACTTAATTTTGTTGGGTAAACATGGTTGAAATTATTCATCACCTTCCATATGTCTGTTTGCTATTTTATTTCATTTGTTGGGTTGGAATTTATGAACTTTAAAATATAACTATTTGTGTCATACTCAAGATCGTTTATTTGTGTAGTATGTAGTATTTTGAAACTTTTATGAAAAGAGTCCTTATATTTTAATTGAATGTGTTTATCATTTGAGGATATCTAGAATACACCTAAAATTTTTATCATTGTTTAGTTTTCATTACTTGTTTGGCTCTTTTAAGAATTTTGCTCAATGTGTGAACTAGATGGGTATTCTAATTACTCTACATGTTGCATAGCCTTTTTTATCATTGTGAAATGTTCATTTTTATTTTCTTAAATATTGGATATATTCCATTTGATGATTGTGAATTTTTTTTTTTTTTTTTCTTAAATCTTGGATATATTTCACTTGATATTTCCAGTATAACCACGTTTTTCAGACAATTTACTTTCTTGATACATTAGAAAATGTGAAAATGTGACAGTTTATATTCTTAATATACTTTACATGCTTGAAAATTGGTCATTAAGAAGCAAATTTAAATGAGATACTGTGGTTTATAATTACTTTGTAGGAATAATGACGGTTCAACTTATGTTTCAAGCTCTATGTACAATTAGTTGATACAAGTTTGCAATATTTAACATTTAAAGTGAGTTGAAAAGTATGTTTGAAGGATTATACATGTCAGTAATATGCCTCTTCTCTTTATATGCAATAGGAATAAGATTCTCTTCTATGATACAACTTGGGTGTGACACCCTGACTAATAATAACTCATTCTTCTAATCTCAAATGAAAAGGTTGGGTACATTACCTTAGTAATATTCCTATTCTCTTTATATGTAATGTTTTTATTTTCAACAATACAACTTGGGTGCACTACCATGAAAAATAACAAGGCCATATTTTTTAATATAACCCGAGTGTGATTCCTTGACAAATATGGTGATCTTCTTATTCGATACCACCAAATTCTATAATAAAATAAAATTTTAGACAATCTTAGTAAATAAATTTAGTATATTTCTTGTTTTTATTAATTTAAAAATAATAGCAATATCTACTGCATTATTTAAAAAATTAGTAATTAAACATTTGAATGATTTCTATATTAATAGATTTAATATATATTAACCCCGTAACAGATTTAATGTTGATATGCATTTTCATGATAGCAAGATTTACCTTTCAACTTTAATATTTATTATAATATATTCTAATTACATCTTCAATTCAACCGCTATGCAACCAACATTTCAGTCACCCTCATCCCAAAGTAATGACGAGTTGTTGGATACATTGAATATTTTTTCCACTTGATGAGGATTTTCTGAATATTTATGTGATACAGGTATAAACAATCATGGGACATGATTTTGACAAGATGGTGATATTCATGTGAACTAGGGTTGAGATAGATTCCACGGTTGTGTTCCTTATGTTAAGACCATTTTTACTCCACAATGTCCTATTCTACGTGTGCCATATGCCATCATCATGGCCGGTTGTACTTTGGAAATTAAATGAAATTTTTGTTTCTCAAACCTGTGCAGGAGGTCGATTGTTCATTTCAATCCTATACCATCATGTTCCTCTTTGAATAATGTGATTTGACTCTAGCTCACTTTCCATTGTTTAGTTTATTGTTGCTTCTTCTAGACCTTCGGTTTTGACATAACTTGTGAAACAACTAACTCTTCACATTGAAAATAAACTTTTTCTCTTCTCAGCATGAGCATTGTCGAGAATCTTGGAGTTTATTGTTGAGAATCATATTCCTGGTAAAATAAAGGGAGTTCACGGCATTCTCCTATACAATTTGAGGTAATACTTGCAATTTCAAGTCCTAAGTTATGTTTTCATTGTAATCAATTTTGTTGGGTAGACGTGATTGAAATTCTTCAACACTTTATATATGTGTTTGTTATTTTATTTCATTTGTTGGGTTGGAATTTATGAACTTTAATATATAACCATTTGTGTCATATTCAAGATACTTACACTTTCAGGTTTTAAGTTATGTTTTCATTGTATTTAATTTTGTTGGGTAGAGGCAGTTGAAATTCTTCGTCGCCTTACATATGTGTGTTTTTTATTTTATTTCATTTGTTGGGTTGGAATTTATGAACTTTAAAATATAATCATTTGTGTCATACTCAAGATACTTGCACTCTCAAGTTCTAAGTTATGTTTTCATTGTATTTAATTTTGTTGCGTAGATACGGTTGAAATTCTTCATCGCCTTACATATGTGTGTTTGTTATTTTATTTTATTTGTTGCGTTGGAATTTATGAACTTTAAAATATAACCATTTGTGTGATACTCAAGATATTTGCACTCTCAAGTTCTAAGTTATGTTTTCATTGTACTTAATTTTGTTGGGTAGACATGGTTGAAATTATTCATCACCTTACATATGCATGTTTGTTATTTTATTTAATTTGTTGGGTTGGAATTTATGAACTTCAAAATATAACCATTTGTGTCATACTCAAGATCGTTTATTTGTGTAGTATGTAGTATTTTGAAACTTTTATGAAAAGAGTTTTCAAATCGTTATATTTTAATTGAATGTGTTTATCATTTGAAAATATCTAGAATACACCTAGAATTTTTATCATAGTTTAGTTTTCATTACTTGTTTGGCTCCTTTAAGAATTTTGCTCAATGTGTGAACTAGATGGGTATTCTAGTTACTCTACATGTTGCGTAGCCTGTTTATCATTGTGAAATGTTCGTTTTTATTTTCTTAAATATTGGATATATTCCATTTGATGATTGTGAAATGTTTTTTTATTTCTTTATTTTCTTAAACCTTGGATATATTCCATTTGATATTTCCAATATAAGCACGTTTTTAAGACAATTTACTTTCTTGATACATTAGAAAATGTGAAAATGTGACAGTTTATCTTCTTAATATACTTTACATGCTTGAAAATTGGTCATTAAGAAGCAAATTTTAAATGAGATAATGTGGTTTATAATTATTTTGTAGGAATAATGACGGCTCAACTTATGTTTCAAGCTATGTACAGTTCGTTGATACAAGTTTGCAATATTTAACATTTAAAGTGAGTTGAAAAGTATGTTCGAAGGATTATACATGTTAGTAATATGCCTCTTCTCTTTATATGCAATAGAAATAGGATTCTCTTCTATGATACAAGTTGGGTGTGACACCCTGATTAATAATAGCAAGGGCCACTGGCAGCGGTAGTCCCTGTCGGGTCTGGATCCTTATATGTAGTTGTGAAATGGTCTGTCATAATATACAAATAGTGAAGTTCAAATAGCAACCAACAGTGACATTTTACTGCTATTTATTATTTTTTTATTATGATATTCATTATGATAATCGAAAGAATGGTTAATTGTGGTTTAAAGCCAAGCTACTGTAGATAATTCCTAGTATTTTATATGTGTGTGAGTAACTCTATTCCTTTGCAAATACTAATTGCATCAATTACCACAATCTTGAAATACATCATTCACTTACGATTTCTTCATCTAGTTTTATAGTTTCTTGATCCAGTTCTTAGTTATCGTTTGGAACATGGGGTGGACTAAAGAAATCAAAGAAGCTTTCATACCTTCATGGGATTTTTTATAGTTTCTTCATATAGTTCTTCATTATCGTTTGGAAATTGCAGTGGACTAAAGAAATCAAAGAAGCTTTCACACGGTCACGGGCTTTTCATTTTTGGATCCTTTTTTGGCTTCTCCTTAATCAACTTTTGTGTTATATTTTTTCACCGATAACTTGGGTAGAGTGCATGTAAACCTGACATTGAAACTTGGCATGGAGTATCCGCATCGAGTGCATCGACACCTTAATTGAGTAAGGCAAGGAGCTATGATCAATTGTGACTCATGGCATTGACTACGAGTAGCATTGAGTACTAGAATGGAGTTTTGTCATCAACTACATGGAGTACCGGCATTGAGTGCATCGAGTCTTACAGAGTAAGGAGATCCGAATCAGCTATTGTGGCACTGAATGTCAAATAAAAGTGTGCATGTTTCAAGAGAATGTTGTCAAGTCAAATTTGCAAAATATCTTGGTGAACAATTTATCTATTGCATGCCTCATACATGTTGAACATTTTATCAATTGCATGCCTCATACAAGTTTGTTGCAACAACTACTGCCCCATTTTTGTTTAAGATTGCTTGACCTGGTCATGATTTTGAGTATGATTATTTCCTCCATTATTTTGGAGATATTAGTAGCCCCACTTTGTCAGATCATAGCAACAAAAAACTCAGGTTACTCATGAAATTTTTCATGATACCTGGTGTACAAATGTAACAACTACCTCACTTGACCTAGACTGTAACACTCAAACAAGAGCAAGGTTTTGGAATAGTGGCACCTGGACAAAAGTATAAAGAAGACAAATGTAAAGCATGCAGCTGCACATTTTATTTTTAAGAATTGACCATTATTAAATTGAATGAGGAATCCATAATCAACTCACCAATACTCATTCAAATTTGGAAAATAATATTAATAATCAAATCACTAACACTCTTGGGAATTTGGAAAATAATATTAGTAAGAAATACAGTAAGAAATATAATAAATGAAAACCTTTGTTCACAATGTGGGGCAACACATGCAACTGTAGGTGTCTCGCCCAGTGCATGCAACTGCAATTGTCTCAACTTTCACTATGGAGGGGATTAATCATTTTGTAATCTTGAAATGCTAGCAAGCGAGCGTAAAAATTGGCAACGTGTTGTCAGATGCTACTGTGCATTCTTGTTAACTTGGAGATTGAGTATTCCCTTCCAAAGAACACTCTCTACTTCCTCTAGCTTAAGCATGGCGACGTTTCTGCCTGTGAATATGTTTTTTTCTCTCAGATCTTCATTCCATGGCTCGAAACATTAACTTCATACAATTTAGTGCTTGTCTATGGTTTTTGTTGGTTTCTAATGAGGCCTACACCAAAATTTTAAGGGATACAGAAAAGTCGAAGCCTCTTTTTCTTGTTAATTTTTATTTGGGTATTGTGTTTCTTTCTCTATAGTCATCCTGGAATGACTTATTCGTAGGTATTTTTGGGTTATGAGATAATAGCTTAGATCTCATATTCAGCAAGCATGGAACCCACAAAATTCATCAACAAACAAAAGCTCCACATCAATCATTTATACAAACAAGGAAAGCAACAATAGTGGCCATATCAGGAAAAGAATGTTACTTTCCCTTCTCTTTAATGCCAATGCCATGCAGTATGAATAACAACTAGTTGATATGTCTTTCCATGGAAATATATTTCCTCACTATAAACTACCATAACAATACAATACCCAGAAGCTTGTGGAGGAAAGGAAAATTAGTGGTTAATAAGTCATGTATGCATCCACCAGAAGGCATATAAAACAAAGTATGTATAGTGGATGATCCAAGGCGTAATATTATAGTTGCAATTGCATGATCCAAGGCGTTATATTATAGTTTCTACTTCAGGAGGTTAGGCAACATGCTCCAGACATGGTTACTATGTTTATAATATTTCAGCCAGCTTTAAGTGATGACTCCTATAAATGCCATGCCTACTGTTGAGCGATAAAAGGTGTCTTTTTAACTACTAATTATCTTCACATTAATTATCAACCGAGGGACAATTTTTTATTTCAAGAGTGTACTCAATCTGAGGTGGCTATTTACTCACAAGTAATGTTTTGCAGTATAGTTCTTAAAATTCCAAAGTAAATGAATGCTTAAAATAAAATCTACTTACAATTAAAAGAAGCTTAACACTTTGAAACTCAAAGCATTCACTGAGAAAACTACAACAATTATCGGTCAACGATACAATACCGATAACGCATTCCTTGTTTAACTAATATAAATTAAATGAATCATAAATAAGATCCACAATCTAAGAACTTAGGTAGCGATAGTCAATGTCCTTTACAATTGTTGATCTCACACAAAACGCTAAATAACCAATTGGAAATTGCAAAGAACTAAATCAATCGTGCTACTAAAACTTAATAAAAATGAGACAATTATGCTAACTATAAGAATGCTAAAAGGCAAGCTTAAATAATTGTAGAAAGTAAATGAACAACAGTGCTAAGTATTAGAAATGAACAACCAAACTTATATAGCTATAATGAATAGAAAACTGTTAAATTACTAGAATGATTAGCGCAGCTTTATAGATGAAATGAACAACACAACAATATGCTTGCGAAAAGCAGTGATATCTGTTAAGAAGGAAATGAACAGCAACGCAATTTAAGTACAATGTATAAAACATATCAATTAATTCAGTCCGGAAATACCAACCAGTAAAGTAATATGATTACGATAAAAAGAAATAAAATCAAACCATCACATGGTAAAGATCGAAATAATGGTACAGGAATGGCAAGTGGATCCAACAGGGTCGGGCCCTTAACCACCAGTGATCACTGCCGATAGTGCCTGAGGAGATGTGAAGGAACAACAGCTCTACTTATATATTAATCATCAAATCAAGCAGCATTACAGTGAGTTGTGTCTTCTTAGCAGCGAGAGTCTGCAAATAAAATTACAATTAAAAATAATACTCATTCCATCCCCCTCTCCTCCTATCATATCCTATTTATCTCTAACCTAATAATCCATCTAATTCTCTTTCTAATCTTCCATCATGAATCATGGATCCTTAATTCTAAATCCATCGTTTTTTTTCTTCTCTAATCTCTATTTTGCATTAAATACACAGAGAGCAGAGAGCAGTTAAAATTGTGATGATTACAATATGATCATCATTAAAAAATTAGATTGTTTTCAACAAATTGATAAGAAAAATGATATCTAAGATATATGTCCATCATCATTCAACAGGAACACGTCGAATTTGGCATTGCAACTGGGATAATTTGGAAAATGGCCACACAACGAATCTGAGAAAAATGTCTTTAGGGAACCTTCCATTTCTCTCAACACGGATCAAATTTGGGAAAATTGCTCACAACAAGACTAGTTTAGTCCGTTCTACACAAAACCCATGTTTCAGATTTTCTAGATTCTTCTCCATTTGTCCAAAACGTTTAACACAAAATTGTCACTTCTTATTCCAGCAAATTTCTGAGTTGGCACATTTAATGATGATCTTCAATCGCGAAATTATCTTGGAGGCTAAAATGGTGAGTAAATGTTTACAACCGATTATTAATAAACACAGGTAAAATCATCATATCATCAGTTTAGATTAAAATAAATGGAGAATAAATAATATTTTCCCATAAGAGTATAAATCATTATAAGAGAATTAATGATAACCATGATAAATGACATGATAAAGAAGAGTAGAAATGGTTGGAATAGGCGTTCAAAAGTGATAATAATAATGACATATTAATGGCCCAACACACCCCCACACGGAATATATTGCATGTCCTCATGCAACAAGAAACTAAATATATTGCATGTCCTCATGCAACCCAAAGGAAAAACCCATGTGTTAACCAAGCAATAAAAAAATTGTTCATTTCAGCTCATGAAATGGATAGAACAAATGAATTCTTCCTTAATTAATGAATATTCAATTTTAGCAATCTTGATGAAGACGTAACAATTTTTACATTAACGTTCAAGTTATGTGTATATGAGATTTCAGCAAAATATGATATAAGTAACAACAAACTTCATTAACCATTTTCTCAAAAACTACAAATTAGATTTTGCTGAAATTTTGCAAGTAGATTTCTACTATATTAATGCTTCTATGATCCAAAAATCAGATTGTTTTGATGCACAGATCATGAGATATAAACAAAA